>JAULKM010146834.1:0-17647 GCA_032355605.1 Rubia tinctorum | reverse complement strand
CCACCCTATCACTCGGGTTAACCAACGGTCTTACACGGGCCTCAGATGCTGACCAAGCGCTAAACACATATACCCTAGTAAGACCGTTGTCTAATCTTGTTTGGTGTTGTTTTGACCGATTTGGGTGTTTTTTGACCAGTTTTGAAGTAGTTCTTCAGGTGTTTTTTATCATGTGACTTTCAAATGCCGATCCTTTATAGGATCGGCATAAATTAGTCGATGCGGTCACAAAAGAAACATTCCACGCGTGGGACTAACATTTTTCTATTTGTAGTCCGGAATTGGGAATGGAGCACCCTTCACCAATGCCTTCTCGAAAGAAACTCTAGAAAGACCTTCTGCAATTGGTACGGTGTGATGATGTCTCATTAATTCATGATAAACTTCATCGTCTACGTGGAGTGTTCTACAATCTATGTCTTGATCAATGTATAATTGACACATATGTGAACCCTACATCGCAGCGATTAAATTTGTCAACCATGTCACAAAATTGGTATCAACGGTTTGATGAAGTTAAATGTGTACCTTTTTATTAGTTGCGAGTATGGCCTTGTCGAGGTTGTCGGCCTCGTCATTAGGAGTTTGAATGATTGCCTGCTGATTGTCGGCCTCATCATTATGAGTTTGATTGATTGCCTGCAAATTTAGGTCTACATCTTTGGGGGAGTGGTGTGATCCTCTCGATGGAGGTGTCCAATTGGGCATCAAATCATCTAAGTTTTCAAGAATAGTAAGTCCATTGTGTTGGATCAACTTTTGAATGAGAATGTCTTGTTGCTCAGTTCTTTTCTCTTGTTGAAGGGCATGTTTTTGAAATGTGTGGATCCATGATGGTTGTGCACGACCATAGTACCGAGTAATCCCAAATGCCTTTCGTTGGGTCATTAACACTCTCACTCCCTTAACACGCCCCGGGTGGTCGAGTTTTCTTGTAGCCTTAATAAGGATGTCGTGATTAAACGTGAGTATGAATTTCCCCTCTAATTCATCATTCTTTAATTTTTCCTAAGCATCAAATTGAAGGAATTGATTAGCACATGTGAACGGGAAAATTTGTTAATAAATAAAAAGAAAGGTATTGAAGGATTACCACTCGTTCCACAATTTCTACTTGTTGCTCCTTCTCGTACACACTCCCCTTGTTTTGTGGGCCTTTGAGGAATAAATCACACCTACCAATCTCATCCACATCCATTGGCCGTACAATAGTCCTTACCTCTTTTTTAGCCATCCCGACCTCAATTGTAATTTGAACATCTATTTCAGGACGTTCTTCCACTAGTTGCATTGTCGCCAATCCATAACCCCCATGGCTTAATCGATGTGGAATTAGATCCAAAGTGTCTATGATTTTTTTTCTTTCCGCATACCCTATGTTAGAGACATGTCAACACTAAAGACACATTAATCTAAATACTTTGTAAATTTGACTTTACTAACGTTAGAATCATTCTCCAATGCCCTTTACTTGTGGATCTCCCAACTCTCCGGTTGAATTTGTGTGTAAGTTATCCATGGTCGATCACCTTTTTCGGAAGAAAAAATGTACTCCGTTGACATATTATTTTTGTGTTCCCACCAAATCTTGCACATTATTGTCATTGCCTTCTTTCTTAGATATTTCATATTTGGACAGCCGATTTCGAAGGGTCTTTGACGATTTAGAACGATGGGAGTTAGAATAAGGGGAAATTTAGTTTGTACGATAATAGAAGTGGAAATTAGGTGGCGAAGAATACAATGGCCATTAAGGGTACCTTAAATTCCCTCTATAGGGTGTCCTTATAGTCTTTTGGTACCTCATGCCAACTATCATACTTTATGTCCCCCTTTGTTCTTCCTATCTTCGCGACCGAACTAGACCACTTTGCACACTCTTTAGACAAATACTTGGCCGACTTGTTCAAAACTAATGTAGTTAATGCTTTCCTAGCCATCCTATGTTCTAGTGTTCTACAATGATTTTTGGCTATTCTTTTCTCGTCGAAAACATTATCGTCATTGCCACTAAATCCCAATGTCGCAGGTTGGGTATTTCGTTAACATGACGCATCATTAAGAGTTCCTTTCTTAGACATTATTAAACCTACATTCACAAATTCCACAATGATTTATGAAACAAAATTCATAAAACATAGCTAGTGAAGAAAATTTATGAAACTAACATCATAAACCCCCACTAGATAAAATACAAAATATCATAACCCTGGGTACTGCCTTGATCACATTCATTAGGTATTGACTTAACAAAAAGATTAAACTATCAATAAAAACATTAGCCCTAAAAACACTCAACCATTAAAGAAACCATATCCTTTACAAGAAGTCTGGGGTTAATGACCACTTACATTTACATAAAACAAGTGAGACCTTTAGTTTGCACAAAGATTTCCAACCTACAATTAGAATAGTAAATGAGCTTCTCCCCCCTTAAATAAAAGAGAAAATGAAGTGAAAATTTACCAAGATGAAGAGGTAAGTAGGTGCATTAATCGTGAACACACACCTTTGAAGATGAAGAAAAATGGATACTTGAAGATGAAAGAATTGGATTATAAGGATGGAGATGTTTTGGTGTGGGATAAATGGTGTGAAAATGGCGGGTTTTCTTAGGGTTTTTAATACCCGTTGAAAAACCGCTTTTAATGCCCTTTTTTCACGTCTGGCAGAGCTTCTGAACTCGAAAGACGATCGGCTCTTTAGATTGGTCGGGATGAACAGGTTCCAAATTCGGAACCTATTTTATTAGTATAAAATAAATAAAATATTCCCCAAATTAGACCATCGACATTCAAACACAAAACCACCAATTGAACCTCTCCCCAAACCCCTGCCCTCAAACTGCTCAATAATTCTCCAATCCCATAAAATTGTCGAGGATAGGTAAATAAAGAAGAGTACCCAGGGGGTAAGTGACCGTAGCCATCAATCAACCATTCACCGAGTTTGAGTCATTGGAAAGATTTTTCAATAACAATGAGGAAAAATGGTATGTCAAATTTTTGAAGTGTAAAGTGATTAATTCCAAGGTTATTTGTGTATCGTCGATAAGTGATTTGATCTTGCGCTATTTGTTATACCGCTTCAAAGTTCAACATCTTGAAAATTTGTTATGCTTAGATTAAAAGGTCAATGTAGTGATTTAATTTTATGCCAATTTAGGATAAAACATGAATAACAGGGATAGTACTAATGTTAATGGAAAACTTTACAATTAACATGTATAAAATCAATGAGGCCCCAGGATCAAGTTATACCTCCCCCGAGCAATTGATAACCGAGACCAATCCTCATGGCTCCTTAGAGATCTATCACCAACAAAGTTGGTCATCGTTCACCGAAGCCACCCCGTTAGATCGCGTAGCAATGACTAGGAAATATTTTCATCAGACTGGATGTATCGCAGGATCGGCTGAGATTTATGACATTGGTGTTCTTACTTTTGAGAAATGCCTCATTTATAAGTGTGTATGCTTGAATGTGTTACCCACAGGTGGACACACATGTAAGTTGACCATCGATAATGCGATGCTCTTATACTACGTAATGGAGGGGGAGAGTATAAATCTCAAGTTCAACATCCTTATGAGTATACAAAGAAGAAGGATCTACCTTACGGTGGATTGATTACTGCAATGATGAAGAAAGCCAATGTCGTGCCCCAAGATGGTCCTCTCTGACTGGACTACTATAATGAGCCATGATTCCACTACAAGAAATAGCACCTACTACCTTGGTTCTACAAGAATTTTTACCTCGGTTTTTAGTCCCAAATAAACCAAGGTAAATACTGCTATAGTAAAAAGCACATTTTTACCTCGGTTTTGGACCAATGTCGTTAGTTTTTTTGACCAAATTGAACTCAAAGGAAAGAAAGCCAATAATTAGAGACCATAGATGGAACATCGTTTAGAAAGACACTGGCGTACATAAGCAGCAGCGTTGTTGATACCAAGAAGGTAGCTGAGGGGACTGGAATAGCTACGACATCATCAATGTCGACGTCGCAAATAAATGATAGTGACGTCGTAGATGATGGTATGTGACATAGCATGGTCTAGGTCACCCTCGTCGTGTGCCTGCTAATGTGGAAGGCTATAAAATATGACATCATTTTGTATGGCCAACGTCAGAAAAAAAAATCCGCTGGTTTATTCGACATCATTAAGGTGTTATCGCTTCACTGGTTTGTGCGACTTTGCGAATTAGTTGTGGAGACATCGGTTCTCATACAGTATTATAACATTTAATATTTGATTACACAAATAATCGTTCATCAATAGGGATTACATGTTATTTAATGTTCCACAACTCGTGAAGTTGTTAAACATTATACAACAATCAATTATTGTTCAATTAATGTAAGAAAGAATGATAATGCAAAGAACCAACAAAAATAGAACATATGTTACAAATATATCTTAGAATATATTAAAATACATGAGGATGATATGAAATTAAAATATTAATTGTATTGAACCTACATTGTATATGCTACACGCTGAAAGTCCATTGATAACTCTCTTTGCCTATTACAACCAATACACATGAAATAAAATTCATGTTATAATTGGGAAGTCCCCAAATGACGTACACGTAACACATCATACACAGATGGTATTGATGTCAACATAGAATAAGTACCTGATCTGCTTATAAGCGATATCGCATGCAACATAGATCAAAATTGCAAATTTCGACGTAGAAGCGACGTCGGACATTCATAGATAATTCCATCATTTCATAGCCTATGCGTCGTCAGTCATCGTTCGGTCCTATATGGTATGGGATGATCATCTGTGGTCGATGTTGCACATTCAACATGTGTTCATACAAAGATGAGATTATTATCCACAATCAGCCCTAATCTAAACCTTTTTTCTCACACCTTAAAACATTGCATTAACTTGGAAACACAAACAATATACACTATATAACATAAAAAACAATCATTATACTAGATGAAAATATTCAATCACTGATCAATGGGCGAAAAAAACATGTAGAAGGTATATGGTAATGAAGATGGGAATTGAACATGGAATGGATGTAAAATTACCTCAATTAATTTGAACCCACAGATGCTCTATCCTTGGATGCTTGTTGATGTTTGAGAGAAGAAATTTGATTGAGTTCTTTAATGGTTGTATTTGTGTGAATGGAAAGGATGGTGTGGAGTTGGGATTAGAGGAAGAATGTTGGTGATGAGAAATGGGTGTTGTTGCTGAATGTTATTGACATGTAAAAGGGATGGGGAGAAATTTTTGGTTCAAACGACTTTGCTAAGGGGTCACTTTTGGGTTCGCTTGATGCGACACATTTGCAATGTCGTACATAAGGGTTACAGTTTAATTTTTAAAAAGTGTCATAAAATACTCCCGGTTAAGATTGTGGCCCTTTTCGATGACCCGTTCATGGAAAAATCGGGACAACATTGTTCTGAAAATGTGAATAGCAAAATGTTATCTTCAGTTTTAATTTTCAACTTCTTCAACTTCGGAGAGACCTAATTGCAAAAATTAAAAATTTCACGGGCAGTCCTAAACCCGATTACAATCATTTTGAAAAGAAAGTTTGACATCCATAGTAAAACATATACTAACCAAGGGTAATAAAGAAACTGTTCAAGTTCTTCCACATATACTTCCACAAGGTCTTCCGAATGACGCCATGTATAGTTATAAGTAATCATCTACAATTAATTTACTCTAGACCATGTACTAGAGCTTTAAGAAATTTAATTGATGGAGTTCTATTAAATTTTTATTCCATAAAAAAACTAAGAATATGAAATTTCATGTGATTCTATGTTGTGGAAATTATCGTTCTGATAACGCTTATCGTAAGGGTATTAATGGAAAACTAATAAAACTAATGGATGATTATCGTCTATCTGTGCATGACCCAATTAGAATATCGTGGTTGTGACTTGGTGAATCAGATAAATGTATTTCCAATTTTGCATTTCGAGTTCTCCCACTTTGTTGGAGGGACCAAAGTGCAAAATTTGAAAAGTACACCGGGAGGCCCAAAATTGATTCCAATCGTCCCAGAGGGATCTTTTCCATCTCGAATCGAACTTATAATCCCCGAAATTGATAAAGAAACTGGCATAATTCCACGAGACATCCACAAGATCTTCCGATTAACCCTTAAATATCATCTACAAATTACTTTAGACCACGTACTAGCACTTTAAAACAATTGATGGATATGGATAGAATTTCATTATATTTTTTATTCATAAAAAGTAAGAATGTGTAATTTCGTGTAATTTTATGAGGTGGAATTTATTATTTTAATTAATAACGCTCATCATAAGAGTATTAATGGAATACTAATAAAATTTAGGGACGAATACCCCAGTTTCTAAATGCCTAAATTGGAAAAACATGATTGTGACAATGTGATTTAGATAATTGTGTATCTCCAATTTTACATTTCGTCCTCTCCCGCCTTCTCAGAGGTACCTAAGTGTAAAAATTGTAAAGTTCACCGGTTGTGCTAAAATCTATTCAAATCAAACCAAACATTAATAAAGTTTATAGACATTTATAAATTTTAATTATTAGCTCCTAACATACTATTAACTGTTATGGAGGTCAATTACATTTGTTTTGGTCAAATTCGGGCCCAGTTGCTAAGCTTATGGGCTAAAATGGTGAGGCTCACTTTCAGGTTAATCAACGTTGCTCATACGTCAGTAACATGTAGCCATAATCGATTAATATACGACTTTGTACATGCCGAGGCGGAATTCACAAGGGTTAATTTCATTCTTTTTCGTCAAACACAGGCACATTGCCATACTAGTGGGCTAAAATGGTGAAACCTAAATTTAGATTAGTCAACGTCGCTCATACATCGGTCTAATGTTGGTAAGGTCGATTTAACGTCACACCGACCGAGGTGGAATTCATAACGATTCATAATGACTATATATGTGGAGCCCACCACATACATCACTTCAAACTTTAAATTTTACCTGGAATTTAAATTATCCCTCAACCCATTTTCTCAAAGGTATGGTTTCTAGATTCCCCAGATTACTTTCATTTTCATTTTTCCCCTTAAATTTGATATGTATATGGTGTATCAATGTGTTGTTTGTTTTTTGTTTTGTAATTCCCATGGATTAGGGTTCTAGGTTGTAGGAATTTTGGTTTTATGTTCTCCCCTATTAACCTGCCCTATACTTTTGTTTAGAACCTTTGTTTAATTCGATTTTCTACTGTTGAGACTGCATCTATTAGGTTTGAATTTGACGTTGCTGGTCCTTTGATCCTTCTTCATTTGGAGCGATCAACTAGCAACATCGTTCATTCATATTTTCTATTGTTATGCTTGATTGAGACGTCACACCATCCTCGGTTAACCAATCAGTTTTACCAAATGGTTAGAAATGTCGGTTAGACATGTCGACCATCCCATTAGTTTGAAGAGACGTGTCACTCGTACATGTCGACAAAGTCATATTTTGGATCGACATGTAAGTGCAACGCCTTGTTGACTTAAGAGATTAATTGAGCCAGTTTATATCAAAATATTTTCTTTCTATCACAATATTATCATCCGTGGCAATATGAATTTACGGAATCATGGCTAACAATTGGGGGAATTGGTGAGGGAATTGGGGGATAGGTATGCCATGTAGGCATGTATTTTCATATTATCTATGTTATACTGTTAAATGTGTTTCATTTCTCAAGGCTAAATGACTGCCTAATTATTATGGTAAAGCGTAAAGTTGTGACTTCTGGGATATTCTCTTAATGTCCTTTACGTTTCCTACGCATGTATCCTTTTTATATAAAGGAAATGCTATTGGGGGTATCCTTAGTTGTAGTTTATTTGTAATTAATCTATACTTAGATACTATTAGGGCTACTATAGTGGTTGTGTTCTGTGTGTTTAGGTTGTCATTGAAGTTGTTGTAAATGTTTGTAAGTTGTAAGCTTCTTATAAGGATTTTAGTGTGGGATTCTGGGAGTACTTATGGTGTGTGCCTAGAACCTTACTGGTTTCGTGATAATCCTTCATTGATGGGTTGTTTTAGGAACTTATCACCGTTGCAGAAGTACATGCTTAGATTACTTCCCTTGTGGGATATTCTAGGAATGCTTATGCGAACTGTAAATAAACTACTTAGTCATTTGTTTAACAATTCTGTTTTGTGATTTACCTAAATACTTATTGATATCTTCTATCTTATCTTTGCTAGCATTGGTGATTGGGATCAACAAATGCAGGGTAGGGATGGTGATGAATCTCCACCTCATCCAACCATCATTTGCAAGGGCTGAGGGGAACTGGCACGAGGAGAAGCCTATACTCGTGATGATTTGGCTCCAGGGGATAGAGAGGTTGCATTAAAAAACAAACTCACCCAATTGGATTGGCCTCAATAGTTTGTTCAACTATGCACAGACGGAATAAACTATCACTACAAGAAAAATGACCTATTAATTTGGCCCTTTTACCTCGGTTCTTTTGTTAACACCAAATAACCGAGATAAAAGTTCCTTTACCTCAGTTATTTTTTCAAAGTAAAAGGTTTTTTTAACCTCGGTTTTAAAAAAACTGAGGTAAATAATTGATTTTTTTACCTTGGTTGTTATGGGAACCAAAGTAAAAGTAAATAAACCGAAGTAAATAATGTTACCGAAATATGTGCGATGTCATTCAAATAGGTGGACCGATTTTGAATAAATTGTCATTTCCACCGACATGGGTTCCGATTGACTATCGTAGTCGCAGGTATGTAAAAGATACGAATTAAAGAATTTGATGCCGTTAGGAAAAAAATGAAAATAGAAGATGGTGGTTGTGCGCTTCTCCTCGTTTCGGCGTCCCTCTCCTCCCAATATCCCTTCATCATGATTAATTTTGGGGTATGTAAAAGGACAATTAGACATTACAATACCTAGCAATTGTTGAGCTACAAACACCATAGAAATTAGAATTAACTTTCGTAAACGTCCAATATACCCTTTGTTCAATGGTTTTTAATAATAGAATTATAAAATGGTTTTATAAAATTATGCACAAATTAAATCGCACACATACACAATCAATTATATAATGTTCAAATAAGATAGATAATTTGAAAAAAAAAATGTCATGGAAATATCCCTACAAGTTTTACATAAATTAAAATTAGAGATGTCTAAGTTCCAACCATAAAAAAAAATCAATAAACTCAATCACCATGGACAATGATGACCTTGAAGACGATTGGCCCCCTAATATGTAGCACCTCGAAGAATAAAGTATTCCTGATGCGTAGGTTTTTCCCCGAAGGAATTCGCTGAAACCCTTTGGGGAAAGGGCCTTGATCCCACCTTGCCCCGAGTAAGTCGTACGCCACTTTGTCCTGTAGCACATTAGAACTATGGGAGTCTTATCAATCGGCAAGAGTGGTACAATCTCACACGGGATGTAGTGAGTCACAAAAATATTTAAAATTATAAATATGCATATGTGTGTGTACATCAACAAATAAAAATTATTTAAAAAGCATTTAAAAAGCATTACCAATGTAGGGTTTTTCACGAAGTACTGTTGTTCGAGGGTGCAGTGGAAATGCGGACTATCAAGAACAATCGTATAATGCTCGATGTCGAACAAAACAGTCTTTGGGGTACGACGTTGTGCGGTGAACTGCACGTACAAAAACAAAAAAGTAATTAGTTGAAAATTTTATGAAGTATGAAGATGTATTAGGTAGTAAATATATATATGTACGTTGGTGAAAGATCTGGAAAAAAAGTGAATTAGATGATCCTTCGCCAACCACCAGTTCTGCATCAAAAGGGAAAACGTTTAGTACCCTATAGATTGAAACGTGCGACGTCGGCAATGTCGTCGCAGGTGCTTGTCGGCCCAAACCAGTGGGATGGCCAACATGTACATGCGACTTCACAAAGTAGTCACTTAGACCGATGACAAGACTGAAACAAGACGGGATTCATATATGCATATCGATTGTACTATTAGATGCCCCTTTGCAACGTCGGTCATAAATCGTTAAAGCCGAAGAACACTTGATAATAGTGCGACGTCACAAACTTAAAGATAAGCTACTCGAAATAAGAATATGTGACATCTTACATTAATTGCATGAACCAATTAGTGGAAGATAGATGAGCAACGTCGAATGTATCGGAGGAAGCTATGGGAAGAAACATATATATAATTGGAAAAAACAAAGCACAATCAACATCATATTAAAAAAAACCTTTGCCAACATACAAAAACATTGGACTTATGTTTAAACTCAAATAAAGTGCACACTGTCATAAATCCGAGACAAAACTAGATGGTCAAAAAATCAAAACACAGACCACAGACCACAGATCTAACGTTGTAAAGTAAGAATTCAAAAGGTTAGGTATTAGGAGATAGGGAGGAACAAACCTTTTTCATGAGTACAAAAATGAGAAGGAAACTAGAGACTGTTGGAATTTTCGAGAAACTTGTGAGTAAATGGTTGAACTAATTTTCAGGGCCCCCAATTTATACCCTTTCCAAAACAACATCGTTTTGAACCATTGTGTTTTCCGCCATGATGTACGCAACATCACATTGTTGTCGGTTCTTGTGATGATGAGACGTCAAATGCATATATTTTCTAAAACATTTAACATCTCTTTTGTTATATTTTTATTGGAAGATTTCTAGATTTAGGTAGGTTTACATCATAAAGGGTTTACATGACCCTTTTTGATTTTCATGACTCTTTTCGGTTTTCATATCTAAATCTTTCATTTTGTACCCTATTTTTAGTCTAATGAATTTTTGGTCTTAACGAGCATCTAGATTTTTTTTTGTGAGATTAATTTGTAGATTGCTCGTTAACACTTCAGAGTGTTTTAGTGAAATCCATTCGCAAGGATGGTAGAACATTGAAGTTCACGAGTAAAAATGTGGTAGAAGATAAAAGGGTCGAAGAAGGAAGACAAAGAAGCAGATGAATTGTAACCCAAAAGTTTGAACCACGTTCTTAGAATGATCCGAGAATAATTAGATTCAAAAGGTGGTACCATTGTATTCCTCTTCTCGAGCACTATAAGATTGACTATAAGAACTCCCAAATCGGATCAGCGGTTCACCCATAGCAACGCAAAGAAGTTGAAGAAAGGAGGGACAGACGGGCGTGCAGGCCGCTCACTTAGGGGAGTACCCGGGCGCCCAAAACTCAAGGGGGAAACAACCCTCATCACCATAATGTGCGGACAACTCCTTTGTGCTCGCGACCGCGTGCTATGGGGTTCGTGAGCGCCAAACCGCACATCTCAGCCCGTGCGAGCGTCCCGCGTGCCTGACGCTCACCCCGCGTACGTTTGCTACACTTTTTTACTTTTCTTGACCAAATTAGGCTATAAATATCCCCCCTTCTTCCCCATATTTCTAAGCCCGACTTGGGGCCTCAAAACCCTAGTTTTTCTTCATCTTTTCTTTGTTTTTTTTATTTCTTCCATGAATTCTTGTAGATATATTATGGGTTTTCATTATCTCGGTTAGTTATCACTTGGGAGCAATTTATTGAAACTTCCAAACCCATGTAGTAACACTCTATTTCACTTTTCCTTGAAGCATTTGTTATTAACATTTATTGTGTTCTTAATGTGAATGTTTGCTTCTTTTATACTATGGGTTGTTTGAGAATATGAAATATTTGTATGATTAAGTGCTAAAAGTGTAAGGAAAATGTACAATTTCTTCTCACTTTTGGCATGAAAATCCAAGAAAATGAAATGAGAACTTCTTGTGGGTAGATGATGTTAATCTTTCTAGATGAGTATGTTAATGTTGTTTGTTATCATATTTTTCCTATGGTATCAATGAAAGGTTGAAACTTGAATGTTTGTAGTTGTTATCAAATCTATGGTTCTTCGTGTATAATGCCATCGATTAAATATCTTTATGGTCATTGAACGTCTAAAGTGATTGTCAATTGGATTTGCAAATGTCGTTTAACGTCTTTGTAAATTACTATTAAGAAGAAATGAATGTTGATCTTCAAAATAGAAGCGATAGCATTCCCCATAGGTAATGAATGTGATAGGATGAGTGAATGGTTCTATGATTTATAAGAGGTTTGGAAATGGGAATCAATTGCCCCCAAGGCTTTGTCATTTGTAGTTTTTACCCCTTTTCTTAATTTGTTGCATGATTAGCATAGTTAATAAAATTTTCTAGTTATCTTGTCTTTATTTTCATCACTTAGAAAAACCAACCAACCCCCCCCCCCTCCTCCTTTTTACATGATTTTATATATTTATGTATATCTACATCTAGGCTTATACCCACCCTTATATGCATGAACCCTTGGAAAAAATCCTCTTCTTTGTGGACGACCGTGACTTGCCACTATCTACTTAATTGTATTTATTAAGCATTTATGGCTTATAAATTGTATCTTTGAGGGGTACGGAAACGACCTCACAGGAGACATGTTGTCGACTAGTTGGCGACACCGCAGAGTTTGGTGGGCCTAAAAATATCAGCCCACCAAATAGTCGGTCAACAGTTCGAGTTTGGTTCGGTAATTTTTTCGAACACCCAAATTTTCTATTTCAAGACTGATTGAAACAAGGGTTAGGGAAAAAATATTTTATTGAAATTACAATTAAAACTTTTCACGTATTTTAGGTTAGATACAAGGGATTGATGAACATTAAAATAACATAGGTAACAAAATTATTATTTAATAAATATTAAATATAGTTATAAAATAAACTAATCTTGTTCGAAATACATATGAACACAATTAATATCAATACGGAAGAACTTCGACATCGAAAACTACAAGGCCAACACCGTTAATCAGCTTGAAATACAGTGTGTCCCCTATTGCGAGTTCCTCACAAATAAGGAACAACCCAAAACCCTTCGGCGTCAGGGTCTTCATCCTTTTTTTTCCCGAGTAATTCATTTGGTACTCCCGTCCATTGCACCTCAGCACAACAGGCAACTTGTACGGTGGTAGGAGCTCCACAATTTGGCTAGGGATGTAATGGGTTTTAAAAAAAACACAATGTTCAGTTACTATATAAAAATACTATAGATTATTTATGAAAATATTTATAAAAAATATGTTACATGGATTACTTACCAGGATGGGAATGTCCTTGAAGTTCGTCTGCGTCAGGGTGAGGATGAAATGTGAATCACGACGTTCGTCGTCCGAATCACTGTGGATCCATTATAGAAGGAAATATTTATAAATTAAATTTGAATATTGGTAATAAAAGGCTAGAAAATGCAATTTAAATGTCAAAATTAAAGCGCTCATCACAATGGGAAAGTGTCGCGAATCAGCACTGCCAGACATAATTCCTGAAGTTCATATTTTAATAATTTGTTACAAATATTTCCCAAGGTAATCAACTAATATATGAATGTGACATGTCTAAGCGACGCCGCACATAGGTCGGTAAAAGATAATGATTAACCGATAAATGTACGACGTCATATAGTATAATAACAACAAAAATTATGAATAGACAAAATCGCTGACAGGTCAGTATAACCAAATGGTTAACCGACAAGTAGGTGACGTCATATGCTGGATCAAATGTTCTCCTTTTAATGAGAAAGCAACGTCGCACACGGATCGGTTAAACCGAATGGTTTAGCGATAAAAGTGTGACGTCATATGCCACATGACCTGGAGAAATTATGAATGAGCGACGTTATACACTTGTCACTCAACCCGAAAGGGGAATGATTGACAAGCGACGTCGCATTCATGGAACATAGTAGCTCTGACAACAGCAAAAAATAGGCAAACAACGAGAATATAAACAAAAAACAATTTAGCTATGTACCTAGTCGATATTATAACACCCCATAACCTAATCGATGAACCCTAATCACTAGACACATCCTTACATGAAGAAAATAAAGCATTCAACCACATTATAGATAACAAATTCAATAGTAAATTAAAAAAAATTGTAAGCTAACCACATGTAGAAACCTTACCTTTTGAGATGATTGGATGGATGACTATTGTAATTCAAGGAAAGTTGAATGTTTTAAGTAGATTATAAGGTGGAGTCCATATATATAGTCGTTACGAGCCTTGAAAATTTCATCCCCTGTGCGACGTCGCCTACAAGTCACATAGGCAACTGACGTTAATGCGAGGTAAGTTTTACTGACTGTAGGCCTAGCCATGTTAGTCCAATTGCTTTTCAAATGGACCTTTGCAGACCAACTATGTAACAGACGTCGCATGTATGTTGTACTTTGTGAAATTTGACCAACATACTACCGGTGTCGGTCATAAATATATTGGGCCTGAACATTTCAGCCCACTAGCAAAAAAACTGGGCCCACTTCTGACTAAAACAAACATAAAATATTGTTAAAATAGTAAACAATTAATTAGACATCAATAATTGATATTTTAAATGTCAATGAACGTCATTAACGTCTGGTTCAATCCAAATTTATTTCAACACAACCGGTGAACTATTCTTCTTTTACAATTAGGTATCTCCTAGATGGTGGGGGAGAAAATATGCAAAATTAGACGGTGTATATGTAGCCCATAAGCTGGAGGCTGCTAGCCTTTAGGCCCAGGCCAATACTCGTTCGCGACTAAACCAACAAGGAATGCATAATGAATCGGTCTAATGTCCATGTCAACTATGAACCGATAAATGCGGAGCCACAATCAACACTTAACCATAAACTGAGATTACAGTGATCACGATTGAACCACAAAGTGACTCACGACCTTAGACCCTAGTAAAGCGGGGCCAGGTAGGGTCCAGGGCGATGATCACCTATAAAGATAAGGTGAGCAACACTGGCTGAGGTCAGTGAAACTAAACTGAGAAATTATAATTCTTGGAAGGAAAGACTGACTCGATCGTTGGAGTGTTTTCCCTAGAGTTACGTCTCAGATCTGTTTAACTATAGGAGACGTTTTCCTAGGTGAACAATTGTTATCTCACTTGGTTGGACTACCACATCATTGGATATAGCCAATAATCTAAATCATATTGTTATAGACATGTTGTTACGACTTATGCATCAAGGTCACGGAGGGTATTCTTCCCTTTTTCTTATTAGTATTTCATTACTGCACATAACTTGACTTTGAGCGTTGTTAATTTGGAAGATAAATTCCGCCTCACCAAAATCAAACGAAAGAATTCTAGGTTTTTCTTAGAATTTAGAAGATAAGAAAAATCCAACCATCAATTCCACTAAAGTTCAAATACATGGCCTAGAGTTATGAGAACGATAATTTCCACCAAATAGAATCAAATGAAATTTCATTTTCCATGTTCTCCGTGACCATAATTTCTAAAAGAGTGCTAGTAATTGGTCTACAGTATATCGCAAGTGATTACTCTTAGATATATATACAAGGTTCATTTGGAAAAATCTGCTCGAACTCTATCTAAGGATAAGACCACTATAGCTATTACCGACGCCGTGTATAAGCCATGTGTGACCAAGGTTATATTCGGGAATATCATAATTGAGTTTAGGACTGCCGGTGCATTTATTATTTTTTTTCACTCATGTTCCTACAAGGAATCGGGAGAAATATGAAGTCAAAATTAGAGATAACAATTTGTTATTCGGACGTACAAGAGTATTTTGTTCCTGTTTGGCATGAACAGGTTGTTAAAAGGGCCTGCAATCTTAACATCGAGTATTTTACAGCAAATATAAAAAATTATACTTTAGCCCATATAGGCAACGTTGCATATTGTTCGCTTATAACGATTCAATTACCGAGACTTAATCAATGTCAGTCAAAATGAAATTCCAGGCGCCAAACGAAGTTTTTGGCCAAACCCCATCTCATTTATATCATAATCAACAACAAGACCTCACCTCATCTAATTTTCTCTTCTTCCTACCCCAACTCCACACCTTCCTCTCCATTCAAAACCTTTCAACTCTAATCAAGAACCTAATCTACACTCTTCTCCCAAACATCAATAAGTATCCCAAGATGGAACATCTCCTGGTTCAAATTAATTGAGGTAGTTTTCCCTCAATTTAATGTTCATGCATCACTTTTATTAACTTACCTTCTACAATGATTGAAAATTTTCATTAAGTATGTTGACTATGTTGCATGTTATATAGTGTATATTGATTGTGTTCATGATTTTAGGGATGATATTAGGGTTGATTTTAGAAAATAATCATATTTTAGTATGAACACAGGTTGAATGTGCAACGTCGGTCAGTGCATCGACAAGTACGAGATACAAACGAATGGTAATCGAGGTTGCATTTGGCAGGAACTGACTGGAACATGTATGATTAACCGACATTGCTTGTCATTCGGATACAACGACGTCGGTCATTACAACACGTGAGATTGCTTTCCTGCATTGGATGTTTAGATTTATGTCGTATGGTCTCCGCTTCATAATTTGTACATCCATTGTTACATGTGTTTTTGTTGTAATAGGAAAATGAGAGTTATTCATTGTACAATCAGTACTTTAATATATTAATAATGTCAGTTTTTATAAATACAATGTAATTGCTATTGACAAACTATTGCCAGGTCTTCTAATATTAAATAATAAAATATTGTTCGACAATCGATGTTCGACCAATTTATATGCGATCTCGCACAAAATCACAACCAAGACGACTCTTGAACGTCGCATGAAGCGAGGTCTTGTTACCTAAGTTGGCCAAATAAAGCGACATCGTATTAATCACCGTTCCACGTCAGCACGCAATGTCGCTTTAAATGCTCTGCATCGCTTTTCATATAACCGATTTCCAGGTGAACGAGGTCGCACCTTTTCTTAACACATCGCTTGCCTTTGTGTGATGGGCGAAGTCGCTCCATTTGGAAGATGAAGTCGGTTACTGCAATATCACAGGTATGATATACCCTGGTCAACCAATTACCATTGACCAACGTCGGTCACAAAACCTACCGACGTCGGTTGTGAACCGAGGTAAAAAACATACCTTTTACTCCGGCTGCATTTACCTCAGTCTTATTCACGCAGCTACTATTACTCACTAGGTAAGTACAGGAAAAACTGACCTGAGCATATGCTAGTATTCTGTTATAGTCTTTTCATGTTTCATATAATGTTCATAAAGAATCTCAGGTTACATGAACCTTGCTGATGTTCTTTAATCAAATCTCTAATTTCAGAGATTTGATATGCGGATTATCCGATTATGTTGAGTTGGATACACAAATGCGGATTCATGCTGATTATACTTTTTCATTCTGCATTTTAATTTATGTGTGACACATATGAGTCACTGATAAACCTTATATAAATACAATTAGTTGTATGTTTGATTGATAGCCACTGATTTTCTCATTTTCATTTGGAATGGAGTAGTGATCTGATAGTTCTTTGGGCAGGGTGTTGGAGGTATGTTCCCTGCACATTCCTGTGAAAGATCGAACACCATTTGAAGGTCGTCATTTTCTTGCTTCTCAGAAACATTTTTTTGTTGGAAAAATAGTTGATTTTCGTCAACTTTTGGCCTCAGTTTTGAGTAGCACCCGAAATGAATTGGGTCCGGTGGATGACATTTTTGGATTTTACGCAGCGAGTACTATAAAATCGGTTACTCGAACACTCAAAACGGATCAAGAGTGAATGAGATATTGATGTCGAAA
>JAULKM010146833.1:0-34143 GCA_032355605.1 Rubia tinctorum | reverse complement strand
GGTCTTCAAAAGTCTTCATGGTCTTCAAAATGGAGTCTCCGATGTCTTCAAATCTTCAACAATTGCCCCGTCTCACAGAATTCTTATTAAAAGTGACAAAAGCGATGAAGTCGCTCTCAACTCTAATAATAGAAATTCAAGGCAAAATAGAGTCTTCAAAGCCTAAAAGTCCACCAAATGAGTATAAAAAAATCCCAAAATCACGGTATAAAATGGACGCATCAAATACTCTCCCTCCTCTCAACCACCACCCCGGAAAAACTGGAATTTCGACACAATCTACACCGCATCCTCCTCCCGGCGGCACCCATTTTCCTCCTCAAAGTCACCCGCCAACTGGTTTCTTCAAAAAAATCCTCCAGTCTCTTCAACTACTTTAAAAAAACTACCCTCTTGATTTTCCATCCGCCACCGAAGCCGATGATGATGGCGGCTCAGCTTTTTCCTTTCTTTTCCAGGGAATTCACGAGCACGTAGAGAGGGAAGGTAATCTGAAGATGAAGGAATTAGAGTTTCAGGGGTATGAATGTCATTTCAATGCTTTTTTACAGAGGGGTTAATTGGTCTTTTTATCATAATCCGGCCTCATGAACTAATTATCTAGGGTTATATTTGTACTTTCAATTATCAAAGAGTTATTTGTGCACTTTCGTGAATTATGTTGGGTTAAATATGTAATTTTTTTGAATATTTTTTACAGATTGAGCTGGAGGGAAAATGATGGGAAAAAATTGGACAAAAAAGTCCCTAGGAAAATATTAGAGATATGTCCTCGTAAAATTATTAGAGATAGGTTCTTAGAACTAGAATATAGTTATAATTGCTTAAAGGCCCCTGTCTAAAGTTTAATTTGTCTCACAGGAGACCATCTCATTTAATAAACATAAAGATAATAACAAATAATTTTATATCATCAAAAGTTTTGCATAAACTAAAATAAGTTTTTATCTTTTCCACACACTAAACTTTCACTTTGCTAAAACCAATTCAACCTACTTATTTTAGTCAACAATTAAACAATTTCATCATCAACAAGAATCTAGTGGGCATATATTTCTTCTCTTAGAATTTTACATTGAGAAAGTCTCGGGAAAGGTGGAATGTCCATAAAGTTATGGACAAGGCAGGGACTATTTTGAAAAATGGGGTTCAATTTGTAATTAATTAAAAATTAATCTTTTAGTTGTATTATAACCCTGGCTCCTATTTCTTTTTGCAGCTCTTTTTCTTCTTGTGATAATGTCTCTTCTTTCTCCAGCGATGTCCCTCTTCTCTCCGACGATTTCTCTGCCTCTTCTCCGTTTCTCTGTAACCGCACTTTTCTAAGCCTCTTCTCCGGGTTTCGCCTGCTCTTCTTTGCGTTTCTCTGCCTCTTCTCCGCCATTCTTCGCCCGCTCGTTTCTCCGATTCTTCTCCGGCATCGCTTTTTTGTTTCTTCATTGGTTGTTCATCGATCGTTCGTAGGATGAGGTGTTTCATATATCTAGAAATTATTTTTGATAGTATTATTACATAATTTTTGTTTGATTTTTCAGATTTGGTGTGTTCTTTGTTTTTTTAGCATTGGATAGGCATCATTTCAAGTATTTTGGGTTTTTATGTGTGTTATTTGAGATATAGTTTTGAATTGTCCTCTTGTTGTTACAACAAACTTGTTCATTGTTCGTCTTGAATTACGAGATGCATTTGTTTACTCATATGGTGAAGTTATTATAATCCAACGTGTACCTTCTAGTTGTACTGTGAATGACCTTCATTTTTCTTATTTTTTTTGCTAATTGTTCGTTTTGAATTCCGAGATGCATCTATTAACATATATGTTGCACCTGCTAGTATTCAATATGTACTTGGTGGTGGTAACGAGTTGCATTTGTTTACTTATATGTTGCATCTTTTAGTATCCAGTGTATACTTGTAAATTGTGTTGTGTGTGACTTTTTTGTATTAAAAAATCGTTGTTGGTTGTTTTTTTTTTGAATTAAAAAACAGTTGTTGTTGGTTGTTCTTTTTTTAATTATAAGAACTGCACGTATTAGTATCCATTATGGACTTGTTTGCTTTTATTGTGTTTTGAGTTTTATTTTCATTGTTGATTATTGTTTGTCTTGAATTACAAATTGTACTTGTCTGCTTATATGCTGCAACTACTAATATCCAATGTGTATGATTTTTTGCAAGAGTTGGATCTAAACTTGAAGTTGTATGGAATCATACAATATTGAACATTGGACTCCACAAGACATTTGGCACGAGCTTGGATGAAGCTGGCACTGAACTCAAGGAATTCGAAGATGATCTACCATTGAAGATTAATAATTGATTCATTGTATTGGAGATTGTTGGTTAATCTAGATCGAAAAACTGTTGTAATTGTAAGTACCTTAGTAAAATTATTTTTTTATGAGCACTTGTAGGATTTACCCCGTATCTTAACCTTTGTTCAAGTGTTGAGAGTTTTTCTCGTGTATGAAACCTACAACATTGCATGTTTTTATACAAAGTATACAATGCTTTTTATATGTGTTGTTTTCATGCCTGCATGACTTTTAGTGGCATCTCTTTAATTGAAATCTAGAAAAATATACTCCCGTGTTTGAAAACAAATAGAAGTTTTGATGTAATTACTACACATAGTAAGGTATTAAATGAAGTTCATGAGTATTTTTTTTTGAAAAAAATACAATATTATGTAACCTCTTTTCTATAGTATACTATAAGAAATACTAGTTGCAGACTAACGTGTGCATGTTTTAAAAAAAACAAAAATGATTCATAAGGTAACTTATGCACTACCTCTTGACAAAGTTTTGCTATTCATAAAAGGAATTAATATTTTCAAATCAGGTGCGTGTTTTTGTTTAAATATGTAATGTTATAAAGTAATAAATGCAGTTAATATGACAATTTTAGATCATAAAATTTTAACTTAACTTATATATGATCTCCTGGAAAAATTTCATATTTCATATTCACGGTCTTTATAACAGGTGCATATTTTAATACAAACGGTACATATTGTAAGGTAATGGGTGCATAGTATATACGAAAAATTTCAGCATCATTTAGTTCATTTTTTGAATATTTGCCACATGTTTTTAACATGTTCATAACAGCAGAATTCATAGCAACATCAGTTTCAACAACAATTTCGTTTACATCAAAGGAAATTTAACAACATAAACTCAATCGAATGTGAAAATTTATATTGGACACTATTAGGTAAAATTTCATCCTCTTGAAACTAAATCTCATTCGCTTAAAATTGAAATTTGTTGATGTAGATCTTCTTGCAGGGCAAAGAGCTCATTGCAAATTTTGCCAGCCAGTAACCGATCGTTTGAAGAGCTCATAGGGGGAAAAATAATCAATTGGAGAATGATTTGGTCACTAGGAAGTTTGCAGATCGAAGAAGAAGTAATGTTTGAGGAATTTATCAATCGAAGAAGAAGAAAGAAGGATGAATTGCTTGTTGGTTTGCAAAAGGAGGGGAAGGAAAAAAGAACGGTTTGAAGAAGGAGAAGAAAGACGCAGCGCTCTGAAGAAAGAGAAGATTATAGTTGAGTTTATTTTTTATAACCTGGCTCGTATTCCTGTGGCCCGACCCACGAATTTTTACATTTTTTAAAATTGAATATAAGTCCTTGACATGTCAATAAACTTATGGACAGACCGCCTGTCAGGAAACCCTCTCTTTATCATTGATTAAAAACAAATTGATAATGTCTTTTACAAAATTAGATCACCAAGTATTACTCAATTCAATGAGTCAAATATATATTTTGAGAAATCTATTATACTAGACATATTGCCTAAAATAATGAAGAGTAATCCATGAAAAATTTTATATGTTCATGAGATCAAAAATCTACAATGTAACAATCAACCCAGTTTCCACGAGAATAGTTTCCAATATGACTCAACATATCTTAAGTATTTTTTAAGTGTTATAAAGTGCATCTCCCATTAGACGACACAAAAACAAATTTAAATATTCATAATGTATCATTAATATGTGAACACATATTCTCTCAACAATTAAGAACTATGAATGATGCGAGGGATTCTTTCTGAGTAGGGATAGTTCCCGAAATTAGTTACAATGAGTCCAACCTCTTCGAGCGCATGCAAAACTCCACAGGATGGTCCTCGGGAGGAACCTTTGATGCCCAAGTTAGTGTTCTTCTTGCTTATGTATTTCTAGGAGTAAAAGTCACTTACTTTGTCTGACATTGTTTGTCTTTATTTATGGAGCCTTGATCATGTGTTTATGGCCTGCATATTGCCTCCCATATCTTAGATCGTGGTCTAGCAGAGGGTATTATGTCGACTAGTGCTTTATGCTATTCTCACGGTCGATGTCTGATATGAATCTCCTTGCAAAGAATTTGGATGCGGAATTTCGAAGAGCACTCTTAACGAAAGTTGATCGTAGCACCCTCTTGAAATCAAGAAGACATGGATAAAGTCTAGTCAAGAACACAACTTTATGAACTTCACTAACAAAAGGGACTAATTCACAAAAACCCAAGCATTAGTTCCACCAAATTAACACAAAGAATCAAACGGTTCTAAGCACTAATTTATAATGGAATAAACCTAGCGGTTTAATGCTTAATAAGCAAAGAGTATGAACTCAAATTTTGAAATATATGATTGATAAAAGATTTTATTAAAATATTGAAATCATCCCCAGTTTATAGTACATGGATTCGACCAGTACAAATCAGAACGAAGAGGAGTTTTGGTAATTCCTGTCAGAAACTAGAATGACTTATGGCGGTTTTAAGAAGCTAAAACCATATCAAACTAAAACACATAATTTAACCTAGATACGGACGAATTCTTCAAGATAAAGTCTTGAATGAATATTGTCTTATCTAATTTCATCAAATCTAATCTAATCAGAACCAAATTAAATCAATTCTAATCAAATCAGAACCATCTCTCCTAAACCCTAAATTAGGGTATATGACCAAGTTTATAGCTTTATTTTAAAAATAATAAATGAAAATAAACTACAATTATTACAGTAACGGTCTTCATGATCACACTACCTCACAAAAAACCCTTTGGGACAAAGAGTATAGTGTTCTTCATGAAATCATCTTCGTAACTTCAACTCTTCAAATTACTTGAATTATTAATCCAAGATAACTTCCTTGTATTCTTTGAGTCTTCATCATGAATCTGAACAATCAAAGCATTTAGTACAAAATCTCTAAGTTTCTTTCTTGACATAGTCATAGGACCAGCCATATCACTTAGAAGATTCTGAATATAACCCTTGAATGTTTGATCAAATTTTGACATATCTTCATTCATGGATTCATCCCTGATATTAGTATCAATTACTTTGGGGCGAAGCTGCGAGGTTGAACTTTGTGTATTTAACGAGCCGATCTGGTGTAACAAAACGACTACTTCGTTGCTTAATTTTAACTGCCTGAGACTGGATATGCCATATATATATATATGTGTGTGTGTGAGTTTATTAGATATAAGTATTAAATCATCATATACTTCATGATTCTTTTAAACACTCTAAATTTCTTTATTTTAGTTACGATTGAAAAATCTGAGTCATTATCTTTGGGTGAGAATCATCCTTAATTTTGTAAAAGTTCAAGAAACTTTCAGGGCCGACTAGCCAATGAATGGTAAATCTACTTACTCGTATTTTTCAACATACAACAATCTAGGGATAAAAAGTTAAATCTACGCAATTGACAAAATCAAAACACAAAAATATGGATAATAACAATTTTAAAAGGTTAGTTTTACTTATAATTTTATTCAAGTCATCTATTGATTCAAAATATATCCTAGAATAATGTGCATTCATGCCCCCCAATTTTTCAAAAGTGCACATCTACCCCGGATGTTACATGAAAATTTGGTCAACTTTGGTCATTGTAGGGTTCATTTGAAATGACCATTTAACCTTTTTTTTTAAAAATGAAAATCAGGATTTGAGTTACCTTTCACAATTCCCAAATCGCAATCAACCTAAATCTGAAACCCCAAACCCTGAAATCGTGGTTGATCACTTTCTTCTTTCCTAATATTTGCAGTGGGACGTTCTTCCCTCCCGTCACCTGAAATCGCTACTCCTACGCTGCCAATGTTCTTCCCTTCACTCTGCCACCACTTCAAACGTTCTTCCCTCCCGTCACCTGAAATCGCTACTTCCTACGCTGCAATCTTCTTCTTCTTTCATCTTCTAAATATGGTTCTCCCAATTGGGATGGTGGCGGGGCTGCGCGCTTGGTGACTGCGATGACAGCGAGAAAATGCGAGTTGGGGTTCGGTGAGGGGTGGCGGGCTGGAGCTTGGTGAAGAAGAAGGACATCGCTAGGATTTTCAAAATTGGGGGGTTTGATGGGCAGCGGGCGGGGCCCGGTGTTAGGGGTTTCAGATTTGGGAGGGGTTTGGTGGCACGCCACTAAGGCGCCATGTTTAGGAAGAGCGGTGTGTTGGGGTTAAGGGTAGTGGAGGGGGCGATATGTTGGGGGTTAAGGGTGGTGGAGGAGCAGCATGGTAGGGTAAGGCGTGGTGGAGATGCAGTGGGACTGGGCTAAGGGTGATGGATGACGGTTAGGGTTAGGGGTGTGACCTGAGAAGTATAAAAGGTTTAAATGATTAGATTAAATTTAGAAATGAAACTAGAGTTATTTTTATCCTTTTATTATAGGTCAATGCTGGAATAAGCTTGGTCAATGCCGGTTTTCGACTATAGGGGTATGAATTTTTCAGCCATTTCCAGTTAAGGTTACACTTTCAAAAAAACCTGGAAGTATTTGTGCACTAAATAAAGAACTAAGGGGCAGGAATGCATTTAACTGTATTTAAAAAAATTATAATAAACTTTATTATGTCGTAAACTATTAGTTTTCTGAGTCTTCCTTTAATGATAATTAAGAGTATATCCAATGCAAAGAGAGCCATCTGTAAATATAGGAGTCACGTTTTTAATTAATATTGGCCTACATGGATAAAAAATCATTGATAACAAAGACTGATGAAACTTTGGTCTCCAATGCAAGCATTGTAAACCAAACTTCAATATGATGTGTTGCAATATTTTGCCATTAAATAATACAAAAAATATTTTATTTATTTTTCATTTACTCTCCATGAAAACATTCAAATAATATATTATATGAAAATTATTTTATCTTATCTTAATATATATGAACTTAAATATGCACAATAATTTTGATTAGTTTTAAATTTTACATATATTGGAAAATTTATTACTCCCTCCGTCTAGGGGAAATTTGCACAATTTTTCACGATTTCCAAGAAACATGTTTGACTGTAAATATATGCAACAATGTATAATAATGACACCTAAAATGATAATATTTGGAAACTACATGTTGCGACGAATCAAACAATATCAAATCTGATAATATTATTATTTATATATTTATTCAAATATGTGGTCAAAGTTCTATAGTTTTAACTACCAAGCACTAGTAAGTATGCATATTCGATTGGGACGGAGGAAGGTACATATAAAGTATTTTTAGAATTGTAGGTATATATTTTTAGTTAGTAAAACATAAAACATAATATAACTAAATTAATATAAAATAATTAAATGTATAAGCTAATTTACAATTTGATTAATTATTTAATAAAATTAAAATAATGTAAATTTTGCGCAATTTTATTTAGAAAAGTACATTAAAATTGATTTATATTTGGCAAATATACTGACTAGCATACTGATGGGCGTCAATACGAGACTCCAATGGTCTATTTGAAGAGGTCACTTCAAATTTTAGCCACGTAGATTGAAGCCATCAAGAAACCCCTTGCATTGGAAATGGTTAGAGCATATCCAATGGTTTGGTATGTTCCTTATTTTTAGGTGTCACGTGTCATATTTTGATTAGAACTTAAGTATGATGTAAGCAAATGAGATGGACCGATGATGATTTATAATTTTTCATCTCCAATGGAACCATCACATTTATAACTTCAATATTACGTGTCAACACATAAAGTTTAAAACTTTTATATTTGTAAAATTTTCACTGTGCTTATCCATTTATAAATATTTATTAATACTTTTTTTGAAATATATTTATATTGCAAATAAATTTTTAATAATTGATTGATTATTTTAATTAATTAATAATAATATTATTTAGTTTTGTATGTTTAGTTACCAAATAATTTTTTGGCATATGTTTAAATTAATTTATTTAAATATAAAATTTTAATTCAAGTAATTATAAACTCTAATTCCTCCAAATTTAATTTTCAATTTGTAAATTATGTAAATAAAAATATAATAAATTACTAGTACAACTATCATTTGCATTTTTTAACTTTATTAATTTTTATTAACATAATTGGGTTTTAATATTATACATTAGAATCATCTAATTATGGTCCCTTTCTTCTCACATTTTTCAAGTCATATTTAACCACCGATAACTTTGGTTGCTTATAATAACGGATTATAAAATTTTACTTTTTAGAAACCACATGTTACGGAGAATCCAAAGACATCTCGCATGATATCTATTACTATATAAAAAAAGTTATCAATTGTCAAACATGCCATGAAAAAAACTGTGGTCAAAGGGGGACATAATTAGAGGACCGGAGGGAGTATAAATTATATATTTAAATTTATTTTTCTTTCAAAATTTATATTCCAGTTGAGAATAGTAAACGTTTTAAAAAAATTACAAACATTAAGTGTTTCGGCAAATGACGTAACAATTCAATGTGGCCTCCATATTAGAAAGGAAAAATGGTAAAAAGTAAAAAATAATTTACTGGCATTTAATGTCTTGGTAAGTGACGGTTTCAATATGACCTTTTGTATACAATGTTGTCTTGAATCGACTCCCGCAAAGATAATTTTTGGTTTCAATTTGTTAATCTCACATTTTTACTAACATTTTTCAAACTGAGTCTTGGGTTGGATATACTTTTAGGGTCTATTATAATGACGCGGTTAGTGACTTTTAATATTGTTACTTGTATTGAAAGATGCTGTAACACCGAAGGTTCAAAAGGTTAAAAAAAAAACTACATATTCAATTGATGGGGATTGGACCTTGTTCATAAAACTATTTGAAAAGTATCATCCTAGTCCAAACATTTTGTGAGTTAAGTGTAAATTTTCATTATTACTCGAGTTAAACGACGTTTGGGTTGTCTCCGTGGGAAATAAATATAAAATATTCTGGGACGATAAATATATTGCCTGAACTGAACACTGCCCAAATTTGGGCGCCGAATTCCGGAACGAGAAGATGAAGAAATCATCCAGGGTGAAATTCCTTATAGCTTCTATTCTCTTTAATCTATTTGTTTCTCCGGGTTCTGGAATTTAATCGTTTCTTGTTTTCTAATTAATTTTGACAGATTGAGCTTATTGACGACGACGAAGAAGAATTGGAACCCCTTTTCGATTATAGGCGTATTCAGCCCTTCAGTGTTGTTGATGTTGGAGGTAGCCCCCTTTTCACTATTTTTTTAATTGACATTTTTTGGTGGGTTTTTAAGCTTATGGTTTTTTGTTCTCAATTTGATTTGGTAGAGGATTCTTTGGACCGTCCTCGTGTGGGTTGTTTGAAAAAGCAGAAGATAAATGCTATTACTTCAGTAAGTTTTTACTTTTGTTTTAAAGGTTTTGTAGATTGTGGATTTATTATAATTTGAACTGATTTCTTGAATAGTGAATGGGTTCCGAGGTGTGTTTTTTTATGGCTTTTGGAATTGGATAGGTGAAGGAGGATGATAAAAAGATAGATGATTGTGTGGCAATTGATTGTGATGATTCCGAAGAGGATGATTGGTTGCCTCCCGCCCCTGTAGTAACTAATAATGCTTCGGTGATTGGCGAGGATTCTGTTAGAAGACAGTTGAGGTACTCTTCTTAGCTGAGCTGTTTTTGATGGTCTTGTTTTGTGTTAACATTTTATAGATTTTCATTTTCGATGTTTAAATTGTTTGTTCAGTTGGGATTCTTTTTCACTCCGTACTTGTGTCAAGGTTGTTCTTTGAATCCTTGGTGAAAAAAGTTTCTGGTTTTATATTTTGATATAATTACTAGTTAGATCTTGGTAATAATGAGAAACTCATAGATGATCTTTTTGTAGATCACAGCTACTGTTTTATGCTGGGTTTTAAAAAGTACGCTTAAAGCACCGAGCGCAAGGGTGAGCGCTTTGGATCACGAAGCGCTGACCAGGACGGAAAGCGTTCACTTTTTAGCAGTTTTGTCGAAGCACTCCAAAAAGCACGCTTTTGGGATTTTGGGCTGAAATGGGCTTCTACATTTTGTTTCCTTTTTTATAATTAAATATTTTGGGCTGAAATGGAGTAACTTTTAGGGTTAACTTATTCTGGAATATTAACAAAATAGAGTTTAGAGATGGAGGTGAGGTCTATGGGGATACATTTGGTGGAGATGATGATTTTCTGATGACTAGAGTTTAGAGCCTTTAATGATTTTATAATAATTTAAGAATTCTTCGATCTTAGTCGTTCAATTCTTCTTACTACCTTTAAAACTTTGAATTTGGTATTGTGTTGAAACCTTTATTTGCCTTTTATGATTTTGTGATATTATTCTAAGTTCTATGTTGTGTCTTTACTGAAATAATCCTAGTTCATGTGTTTGCGTGCACTTTTATCCGAAAAGCACGCGCTTCGGTAATTTTTACCGTTAGCGCTTCATTGCACATTGCGCTTTTTAAAACCCAGGTTTTATGTGCGACTTGATCAAAGAGGCTGTTTAGATGTTCTTGTTTAATCAGTTTGTATTTTGTTACTGTGAGTGGAAGATATCTGACTTTGTGAACATGGATGCAACATCGCCAACAATGACAATAGTTTTTCTCCCACATTGGGGTTGATTATGTGGATCATTACATAGACTTGGAGGAAACACCTATTGTTTTTCTTTGGTCTATTGCTATACATCACATTATTATGTTCCTTTTATTTCTTTAATTTCTCCTTTCTGGAGATGTTTCATCATGTGTACTTGGGGTTTATGCTTATGTTAGGTTAAAGAGGGAGGAATTGTTGTCATCAGTCAGATCAGCTGAAGAATATATACGGAACGTTGAGGAAGAAACAAAACGTGGCTTTGCTGATGTAGAACTCTCGGATGATGAAAGTTCATTTCCAAGAAAAGAGTCTGTGGAACAGACATCAAAGCCTTCTGATGATAGACCAAAAATAGTTATTTCACTCCAGGACAAGAATGGACCTATGCCAGTTAGAGTTTACACGGTAACTCCTCTTAATTTTGTACTTTTGCTGCTGTAAAATCAGCATCAACCAGTCTGGTTTTTAATTTTGTTATTTGATCAATGTTCTTAGGTCGGATTTTAAGCGTCTCAGATGAGTAACTTGACTTTTGTGCCCTGTAGGAGATTTTGTTTTCCACTTATAAATCTGTACAAATTCCCAAAATTCAGTATTGCTAGCTAGTAACTGGACATGTGGATAAAAGCCGATTCACATTTTAAAAATTAGAGTAACATTGCTATCATATTAAGCACTTCTGACAACTTTAGGATATTTATCCACTTATCTAGTCGCAGCGATAAAAGCTTTGGCCATTTGGCATTATGTCAGGAATTATAATCGTGAACACAGCATCTTATAGACCTAGGAGGTGAGGCTGCCTCTTTAGGTTTGAATTGATCCACCCTCCCTCAGACTCCACACATGCTGCAGACTCTGTCTGTTTTGTTGCTCTTTATTTCATGATTTGAATGTCTCCTTTATTAATGGTTTTTGCTGTAATAAAGTTGTTATACTTAGCAATTGTATTTGAGTCGTTCTCCTGCTATAAGGTTAAAATCTGGGTTGCACTTTTTAAGAAACTAATTATTTTGTGATCTTTATAATAAGTTTAAGTGAATCCAATTTTAAACCTTTTTGTTCACCCCCCTTCCAGTTAACTTGTGCTTCTGTACCAAATGAATCAGTTTACCATATTTTGTTTGAAGCAATAAATGTTTTTTTGGAAATGTTTGAAAGAATGATTGTTATACTAAAGAGACTCTCTCTAGTAGTTGCAAGGACAAGTCCCATCATTGATTGTATCCTGCTGTATTCTATAAGAAATGCTCAGTTCGATTATTAAAGATTTATTTTGTTTCTGTAGGATGATGCATTTGAGAAGATCTTCAAAATTTATGCGGAAAGGGTCAAGCTTGATCTGCAGAGCTTATCTTTTTCTTTTGACGGGGATAAAATCAGCCCAGATGCCACCCCTAGTAGTCTTGATATGGAGGAAAATGACATTATTGAAGTGAATGTGAAAACAAAGTGATACAGGTTACCCCAACTTCTGCCTTTTCTTTCTGCTTAGTTTTTACTTCAACAAACTTGTAAGTTGGGATTCTCGACTGTCTATGTTCAGTTCAATCAGATTGGCTTGTGTTGTTGAAGACAATTTTGCTTTCCCGTAGCTGTAATGCTGTTCTTTTGAAACTGTATAGTAGGAATTGTCTTTTAGGATATGTTGCCAAAATGTTTCAATGCATTCTTGGAATTCATAATGCTTAAGAAACCTCTCAAAAGTAGCTTGTTCTTTGGAATGATTGTTACCCTGATTCTCAGTTTGTTTCACTTACTAGTCCATAGTGAGTTAATTTTTGAGGCACCATGTTGAGATTTTTGGATTCAAAATGGGTCTATGCGTCTCTAAGATAACTAAGGGTTTAAATGAGTTGAGATGAAACTAAGGGTTTTTCGATCTCGGTCCGACTCGACAACTCGGGCCTGGAACACGGCCCGATAGCTCATATCAAAAGTTCTAAATATGACTAATTCTAACTCATAACCCGTCTCTAATAACTTAAGGTTGAAACCCAAATCGACTAACTCGAGGCATGGAAAGAAGAATAGAGGAAGAAAATATTGAATGATAAATTATTGGGTTAATTACATAATGACCCATTGGATAATGACTTATTTGATAATATATTTTAACCCATTGAGTCATATGAGGTATTAAATGAGTTATCCATTTAATGACCCAACTCATTAAGACCCATTATTAAATAAGTTAAATGGATAATGACCCATTGAATATTGAGTTTGGATAATGAGTTTATCCAATTAACCCACTTGACGTGCCTAATAATATCCTATAATAAATCCCTATTTTCATAAGGACGAACTGGCCAGTACAGCTTTCTAAGAATTTAGCTACGTCTACCCAATTAACAAAAGCCCACTTCCAGACCACAAATTTTATACTGATATCATCCTGCCACCGCATACGCCGCCGTCCTCCACCTCTTCCGCCGCCGCAATGTCTCTTCTCCACCACCACCACCTCCCCGCCATATCCCTCCTTCCAAAACCCTCTCCAAAACCCAAAACCCAACTCCCCTCCATCTCCTTCTCCTTCAAGAAACTCCACACCACCATTTTCCCCATCCATTCTTCCTCCTCATCATCCTCCGACGAGCCCTCCAAGCCCCCACCGGAGGACGACGCGTCGGAAACAAAGCCCACGGCGTTCACCGACGAATGGGGCGAGAAGACTGAGCCCGAGCCCGCCACGAGGTTCTCCGCCCCGGACCCTCCTCCCGGAGAGGATGCGGACGACGAGTGGGGCGACGCCGGGGTTAAGGACGATGGGTTCGGAAACGGGACGCCTGCGGTTGAGGTGAATTACGGCGAGGATGATGATAAGCTCGCGGACTTGAAGATGGCCTTTGTTGATACGGTTTACGGGTCGGATTTCGGGTTCAAGGCATCCACTGAGGTTCGTGCGGAGGCTGTGGAGCTCATTTCTCAGCTGGAGGCTGCTAATCCGACTCCAGCACCGACCGAGTCGCCGGAGTTGCTTAATGGAACTTGGGTATTAGTGTAAGTTCATTTTCCCCTGTTTTTATTTTCATTTTTATAATTCTAACTATATGTCATTATTACTTATTAATTTTATAATGTAAATGATTGTGTATTTGTATGCACTGCATTGTTGTAAACTCTGCTTGCCTGTCTTAGGTTGACAATGACTGTGAAAAAACATCTCCTTTATCCTTATTTAATTGTTACTGATAGTCTCGTTCAAAATAAATATTACTGATAGTCAAAGTTGGTTAATTTTGATCATAAAAGTTTCATTGCTCTACACTTAATGATGTTCTTGTTGCTATGTGGGAATTCGTCATGGGAGTATATTTTTTCAATATCAATTAGTTACACATAATTAGAGATGTTAATGGTTGAACATGTCTTTTCAAGTACGTTAAAAAGCTAAGTGTTACATTTGAAGTTGGATGGCGGAGTAGTAAGTAATTAAACCTCGTGATATGGAGCATGTATTATGTGCTCAGAAATTAAGTACCGCTGAAATTCAAAGGAAATTGTCCTCTCAAATGACTGGTGGTTGTTATTGTTGCTGGTTTTATTGATATAACATTTTTCAAAGTAGTGCATAACCTTAAGCACAGTTAGATTTTAATGGAGTGATGTGGTCGCTCCTTGTGCTTCAATTCTTGCCTATCTTGAATAGGTGAAGGAATAGAAAATTCACTGCAACGTTTTGGTCAACTCAATGCTAGCAAACTGATTAAACGATGCATACATATGTTGATCTGATGCATCTGGGCTTGTGTTGTATTTAATGATGCGCTCTTGTATGATACTTGGTGTAAAAATTGGACGGTTTGTGTCAGGTATACAGCATTTTCTGAGTTGTTGCCTCTTCTGGCAACAGGCAGCTTGCCACTGTTGAAGGTTGAGAAGATAGCCCAATCAATCGACTCCAGCAGCCTAACCATTGATAACTCGGTCACAATTTCCAGCCCCGTTGCCTCGTTCACTTTCAGTGCCTCAGCTGGTTTCGAGGTGAGAAGTCCATCAAGAATCCAAGTTCAGTTCAAGGAAGGAAGTTTCAAGCCGCCAGAGCTCAAGTCAAGCATCGACCTGCCTGAAAGTGTGGACATATTCGGGCAAAAGATCAGTCTGAATCCTCTGCAGCAAACTCTGAATCCTCTGCAGAACGTCGTGTTTGGTATCGCGAGCGCTATTTCTGGTCAGCCGCCTCTCAAGGTTCCTATCCCGGGTGAAAGGTCGGCGTCTTGGCTGCTTACGACTTATCTTGATAAGGATTTACGCATATCGAGGGGAGATGGTGGCCTGTTTGTGCTGGCCAAGGAAGGGAGTCCTCTGCTTGATCGATAAGCCAGGTGATTTTGAGATCCCTTTGCTTATCTTGGTGGTTTAAAGTAATGAATGTGGTATAGGCTTTGAATGTAGATATTTTGGATCCATGTGAATCTTGATGTTATGAATCAATGAAATGACTCTCTGAATTCAAATCCTACACACTATTGATTCAATATATGTGAATCTTGGTGCTATCGATTCATAAAAAAAGGCAAACTAAATTTCTCCCCAAGAATGTTCTGCGATTTGATGACCTAAGATCGTTTATAGTTTTAGTTGCAAAGAGTCGGATATTATAATAATGGTTTAATTGGTAGGATAATAATGCAAGGATGTATCATTGCAGTCTTATGATTTATATTTCTTAATTTGACTTGAAAATACTGACTTGATAAAATTTTAGAGGTCAGAAGTAATATGATACGTGTCTCAAATTAAGTACTCCCAATTCACTATTATTCCACCATTTCCATGATGAATTGTGTGGAACTTGTCATAGGGTCATAGGGATCATTAATTTCTTCAGTAAGAATGGACAATGTTTGAAACAGAGTATCAAATAGTGAATTTCGATCGAAATTGAACATTTACTCTCAATTTAATGCTAATGCTCGAGGTGGGAACTGTCGCGAATGGATGAATTTTGTTTTACTAGTTTCAGGTCAACATTACTACTACAACCCAGTCGAAGCTGTATACTTTTTGGTCAATTTTTTAGGATACATTTGATCATAAATTTCAATTGGTATATAGACATCAATATCATCATGTTTGATGTTGAATTCCCTACATGATGTAATTTCTAAATATAAATTTTAACACACCGCTAGCATGTGTAACTAAAGTTATTGTTGGTCACACACGGCTTGACAAAATTAGCCAAAAAGTGTGCAGATTCACATGAGACGGAGGGAGTAGATAGCTTCACAATGAGGCCACTTATTCTCTCTATACTCTTCTTTGTGTGAATGAGATCATCCATCATCCTCTTGTATGATATAAAGATCACTCAAAATGTAACTTATTAATTAACCTAAATTGATCCCGTCATCGACAATTTAAATATGTGTGTGTATAATTAAAAGAACTATTAAGGAATCACACGGACAGTAGATCAAATTTGGAATGTCGGCCACACAGAGGAACCAAATAGGCTGGAAGACAGCCCCGCTAACGTTACTGAACCAGCTACCCGTCGTCTTTCATCTCGAGCATCAACTCCAAGTATCGCAATCTTCATATCATGAAGCCGAGCATAAACTCTAAGCATCGCAATCTTCATATCATGAACCCAGAACCCAACTATCTTCTCGTCTGATAATACGTAAGCGATATTTGGACGGAAAATTTCTTCGTCCACGACTCGTCCTTGCCATATTCCGTCATCACCCACACCTCGATTTGTCCATCCCGCGAGCAGACAGTCAGAGATTCATCCAAAACACCAATGCACTCATGTCTCGCCAATCTATCGCCAGGATATGCTATATTCTTTCCGAATGTTTCATCGCGCAAGTCAAACGTAAGGATCTTACTCGAACTCAGTGATTTAGGAAGCACCGGCCAATGACAGAAGCTGTTCAAAAACACTCCAGTGCCAAGAAAGTAAAACTCGGATTTCAGATTCACATCAAGAATGCTCCATTCGTTTGTACTGAGTTTGTAAACCTCAACATGTTCGTTGATTCTGATGGCTTTGTAATCGTCGTTAGACTTATCATAGCCGAAACCTAGCGCGAGTCATGATTGATATCACCGGAGATGTTAGACGGAAGTTTCTTCTCTTTTCGAGTAACAGGATTGTATAAATAAATACTATCATAAGTGAAAAACTGGTTTTACCGTTTTAGACTTTAACTAGTTAACCTGTGTTCCAAGTCTAACCAAGTATGTAAAGTAAATAAACGCAAGACACACAACTTGGTTACGCACGGTGAAATCCACCTACGTCTGCGAGGCCTGACCTAGTTCAGAATAAATCCACTAATCAACAGTATAAAGTACACCATACAACCATACTTATCTTCTAATTACAATGTGTGGATTTTGCAAGCTCCTCTTGCTACCGATCCGCCTTGATTAGACTCCATCTGATCTCGAAACTCGTCGACGCTGGATCTCCTCCTCCCGAGGAATTAAGGTATACGTTTTGAACTTTGAACAACAGGTCTGGGTGTGTTGGAACACAGTCCGATTCTGGCTCTGCGCAAATTTTGTATATCCGGATGTAAAATCTGTTTGCAGATTTTTGTCAATTAATTCCAGAGCCGTGTAATGTCCTCCTTTTATCCATAATATTCCCATTCCTAACCTGCTTCTGAAACATATCCAAATCCCATAAATAAAGGATTTTCCTTATCTCAAATATCCCATAATTCTCCTTCAATTCCATAACCAAAATCCAACCGTAATATTGCTTCGTAAATCTGTTCTTCTGCTGCATTTTCAGTGTGTGTTCCAACATGGTAAGTTTATTCTTCTTTACCATAAGTTCACAAATTGCCAATCAATTAACCTATTATTCATACGTGTCTTCTCCATAATTAATTCCATCACACTTGACTTTACAGGTACCAGTGAAGCCCTTTCCTAGTGTCACTGCCAAAGATGAACCAGGACGGAGGAGAGAAAAAGAAAAGGAGTCCGTCTCTTGAAAGACGGTACCAAGGTTTAAACTGTAAATTTGAAAAAATCAAAATAAAATTTTTGGGTTGTATAAATCGGGTCATAAACCTATCACTCCTAAATGTTGCATAATAAATTTTTAATATTGAAACTAAAACCTTTTACCTTTTTATAATTATAATTCAACCCGTCTTTCCATATGCCTATGGAAAGACGGTTTTCCCCAAAAATTTGCCAAAGAAAAGATGGAAAATTAAAAAATAAAAATAAAGAAGGGGGAGGTTTAAAAAATAGTGGGGAGAAAGAGAGTAACGGACAAGAAAATAAGTTTCTTAAATTCATATGGATTTACAAATATATTTAAAATACAGACAATTAAATAGCGAAAGAATTAAAATTGAGGAATGAAATAACAATTTTTTAAAGTACTTTTTTAACCTCTAAAGACCTACTTCGAAAGTGTACTAAAGATGAGATGTTTTGGTAAAATGAATAACCAATTCTGGGGGGAAAATGAATACTGAATGACACTTTATTATAACATGAATATTTATGAATACTGTGCATCTGTGCATATGTGCATCTGTGCATATGTGCATATGTGCATTTGTGCCTCCGGTTCCTTATTTAGTTCACATATACCCCTCGATATTTTGAAAGTGCACATATACCTCCTGGTGTCACCTAAAAATTTGGTCAACTTTAGTCATAGTCGGAATCATTTGAAATGATCATTTTGCCCCTTAAAAAAATTAATTTTTTTTCTAAGAGATCAATCTCGTGAACTTTCTGCGCCGCCTTCACGAAGCTACTGCCAATAAGATGTGCTCAATGATCGTCGCCGCCTCGATATGACTGGAGTGGTGCTTCAGCTTGTGGGTGAGATGGTTGATTAACTCTGGCTTCCCGTTCATCACCTCGACAAAGATAGTAGGGAGGACTTCAGACATCACAACGAGGACATTGGCGACAAAGAAAACCGTGAAGGCTGTACCGGAGATGACGACGATGCCGGAGACGAGCGTGAGGCCTTCCTTAGGCTGGAGCTCAAACAATCCGATGTCGAGGCCAACAAGGCTGAACGTTTTCTTGGCATTTAAGGTCTTGTCATTGGGTCCCATGACCTTGGAGTTGGGGCGGTCGGTGAGCATTCCAGGATGTCAAACCAAATACGTTAGTAGCCTTGGACGAGGGTCTTGATTCTGACCAGCATGGCGGTGTGTGTGGCGGGGTGCGGGGTTAAGGGTGGGGGAGCGGCGGAGGGGTGGGTTACGGGGGGGGTCAGGGGTGGTGGTCTGAATAATCCAAAAGAGTAAAATGGTCAGATTAAATTTAGAAATGAAACTAGGGATATTTTCATCTTTCTATTATAGTTCAATGTCGGAATCAACTCGGTTAGCCCTAAATCAGCCCGTTCAATGCCGTTCTCCAACAATGTGGGTGCGAGTTATTAATCATTGTCGGTCAAGAGGTATATGTGGATTTTTAAAAAATTGAGAGATATATGTACACTAAACAAATAACTGAGAGACATGAAAACACTTTACCCTATACATCCAATATATACAATTCATTCAATTATAATTGTCAAAACGCCCAAAAATGATATTCTTTTCGCCTTTCAATGATAACCTTGGTAAAGTCTCACAAAGTTTTACTTTTCAAAATAGCAAATGTTTAAAGTGCTACCCACTTTTAATTAAAGTTCACAGGCTGATATCATACTTTTAAATACTTCATCCGTCCCATGTAAATTGACATATTTATTATTGGCACAACATTTTAGGAGAGCTGATATAAATGGGAATAATTATGGAAACGTGAAAATATTTTGGGAAAGTAATGGGTCCAGTTACAAATTTATTAAAGTTAAAGAGGACTTTATGAGAATTTAACAACATATTCTTTGTCATTTTAGGTAATTTTCAAAGTATGTCATTTTAGTTGGGACAGACGAAAATTGAAAATATGTCTTTTTTGTGAGACGCAAGAAGTATGTTTTTTAAAATACTCGTTTTTTTGGTATATATATTGAAAATGTATTTTTCAATTGAAAGTACGTATCATTTTAGTAGTATTTAATTTTTTCTAACAGATATTTTTAAGACATAAATAAAAAATAAATCATAAATAAAAAATAAATCATAAAGTCATCTTTAGAACGTTAACGTCTAACTGTTAGACGGGACTGATACATGATTAAAAGAAGTTGCAAATAAGGTATTTTAAAATATAAAAAAATTGGAAAGAAATTGAGGGATTTTGCACGCAATTATCTTAGACTACAAAAGTAATTTAGTTGAATTTCCTAATCATTTTAATACTCCTCTTTCCATCTCCCCTTTCTCCTCTCATTTCTTCTTGGAGATGATCCCTCTCCCTTCATCTTCTTTTTCCTCTTCATATTCTCTCCACACTCTCTATTCTCCTCTCTCCATTTTTTCGCACGATTTTCTCCGCATGCAATTATCTCTTTTGGTAAGTTTATGTAGTTTTTTTTAATGAATTTTTAAATTTCGCAACCCTAATTTTATATTTAAAAAATTCCTTTCAATTTTAGTATATGGAATCAGTTAGTTTTGAAGATGTTTGTGGTGTTTGTGTTGTGAGATCAAGTTCCTAATGTCTCGTATAGTTACTAAAGTTATTTTTTATCTAGTATACTATTTTTGCAGTATTTTTGCAGTTCCTATGTTTTTTTGTAGTTGATGATGTTTTTGTACACTATTGTTGATTTTTACGCATGTAAATCAATTTTTTAATGTTGTTTGCTATTTCAGTCGATGTTTATGTGTTCTTTAATGAGTTATATATTTTTTCATATCATAATTTTTGTAGATTTTTGGAGATTTCTTAGTTTTTTTACACGTTATCTTAACTATAATTGATGTTTATTTAAAATTGCAATTGATTTTTATGAGTCTATCACTTATTTTGATATTTATACATTTTTCTGTTAATATTTATATGTCTATATTTTTTTTGTTAATGTTTGTGCTTTTTTTAGAATAATTTTATGTGTTTGTATTAGTTGTGTTGATGTTTATGAATTTTAAGTAGGTTTTCAGTTTTAGTTTTTTATAGATTTTATTGTGATTATAGGATTTTTTTTATATCAACCAACGATGTTTTTTTTTTACTTTTCACTTAATGTTTAAATATCTATTATCACTTATGTTAATGTTTGTGCATTTGTTCAATTGATATTTATGTGTATTTATTTTGTTAATGTTTTATTTATGTGTACATAATATCGGTTTTGTTAATATATGCATATTTAATTGATGCTGACTTTTTTTTGTTGAGTTTAGGCATGTTTGATCTTTCCAATTTTTTATGTTGATGTTTAACTTGTTTTTATGTTTTATTTTTTTATAGTGAAGAAGCAGCTATTAATGGCGTTGTTTCATATTCTTCTCATTAATTCGACCTTCTGGAGGTATGTCAAATTGATGTTGACGGATGACTGACGAAAGTTGGATCAAGTTCAAACAAAGAGGAAAGTCAAATGAAGATGAACGAACTTGTTTGATATTAGTAATTCTAGAATGATTTTTGAAGTGTTTGTTATGGTTCGAATTATTGAATGTTTTAACTATTATGGGTTGACATTAATTGTCATTTTGTTTAGCAATTGATTTTTAATTATATTGGGTTGAGGTTATCTGAATTATGTTGATATTCCATTGTTTAGAAATTGATTTTTAACTATTATGGGTTGACATTAATTGTCATTTTGTTTAGCAATTGATTTTTAATGGTATTGGGTTGATATTTCATTGTTATTGACAATCATCATATTTGATACAAAATTTATAATTTGAAAATTTTAGCTTTGGTTATGTTTTAGCTGAGGTTTGTTGGTGGTTTTAAAAATATGCAACATTTTTATTTTTTATATTATTGTTTATGCATTTTATTTGAGTTCTACATGTACATAGACATATTATCTTGTGCGACCTCTGGTATTCTTGTATCAAGCTTGTCCTTCAAAGCCGAAAAGTAAATAAGAAATTATTTCCTTGTAGGGAAAGATTATAGATGATAGTTATTTTATAGAATTAATTTCTTTATAGAATTAGTTGTAGATGCTAATTTCCTTATAGACTTAGAATCGTATTCCCATTAAACTTTGGTTTGTTATAACTCTATATATTGTAACCCTCATCATTGATGAGGTGTGTCATTGATGTGATATCAGTGCAACATTAATAAAGTCTCTTATATTTTATCATAGTATCAGAGTCTAAAAATTCTTAGACCTAAACCCTAAATAAATTCCGCTGCCGTCTTTTGCCTGAGCCGTCACCGTCAATCCACACATTACACTACACGCGTCGTCACCGTCATCGACTGCCCTGTCGGTTGTTATTTTTCTTATCGTCGATGCCACCTCAACAGTTGCCGCGATCCGTACTACTCCGATCTACCAGCGAGTGACGTTCACGCGTCACCGCCCCGACTTTACGTGCCACTGTGACTCTACCTACTTGATTTGCCGATTTCGCAGCCGACGGTCGCCACAACTTCTTCTCCACCTTCCGTGAACGTTTGTTGTTCGTGCCTGCCCAAATTTGCTGCTCGTACCCCGCACGCCGCCGCGTCCGACCTACCTTACCGCCGATCGTGTGTGTCACTGATTTGCACCAATGACTACTCTTGGTTCCAGTTCCGATACTGCTGAGCAAACCCGCATCGCTGCTGAATTTGAAACTAATAAGTTGCACAATTTTAATACCACCGACGTGATTGCAATTTTAATCAAACAGTTGCAATTACAATCTGGCTCTAGGGATCTATACCTTCTGGTTGATCTATGAACTCTCCTTACTACCTTAGTACCTCTGACGGTCCCGATTTGTGAATCTATCACGTCATACTGAAAGGATTTTTTTAATAATTAACAATTTCATAATCTTATTCGCAAGTTGGACATTCTTGATCATCATGCTCCAACTTGATGTAGGGTGGTAAGGAAATAAGAAATAATTTCCCTTGTAGGGAAAGATTATAGATGGTAGTTACCTTATAGAATTAATTTCCTTATAGAATTAGTTGTAGATGGTAATTTCCTTATACACTTAGAATCTTATTCCCATTAGACTTTGGTTTGTTATAGTTCTATATATTGTAACACTCATCATTGATGAGATGTGTCATTGATGTGATAACAATACACTAGTAATAAAGTCTTTTATATTTTATCAAAAGTTCATTATCAATCTAATTTAGTGTTTCAACAATTAGTTGTATTTTGCTAAAAAAAGAATCAGTTATAACAAAGAGAAAAATAAATCAAACACCTGAATTATTATTTTTTACCTTCCGGGTGTTTGGATTAATCCAGTCATTTTGGTGCTGAATGGACAAAATAATAAAGAGATATATACAAATATAACCCTATGTATTACAGTAAGTGTACACATAACACTGAGATAATTTTTAGTGTAAAAACAACGCTAACTATTTTACATAAGTGCAAATATAACCCTAAAAACTATATTCCGCCATTGTTTACCGAAAATGACCAAAATGCCCTTTCAACCTAATACAACATTTGAAAGACAAAAATGCCCTTTGATTTTTCCACCTCGCCGCCGTGCCTCCACCACCTTCGTCATTGTGCCTCCACCACCTTCGTCATCGTGCCTCCGCCGTCACCGCTGCCACCTCCCCGCCACCACTAGCCACTCTTCCGTCGCTAGGGCTTCCCCCCGCCACCACTAGCCACCCTCCCACCGCTAGGGCTTCCCCCTCGTCACCACTAGCCACCCCTCTCACCGCTAGGGCTTCCCCCCGCCAAACACCTTGTCCAGATCGCAAATCATCATCCCCCTCCCCAACTGCCAAAACCTCCTTCCCGCCAAGCTTCCTCAAATTCTTTGCCAACCCTTTTGCCACAACGTTACTCATCTCCATGAGCCCTACTCTAGACTCCAAAGACAAAAAATTTACATTTCTCGAGCATACCCGACTTGACATAGAAATCCTTCGTGCTCTCATTCACACATTTCACCAGGAATTTCCCGTTTTGGGTAGGGCCCCATTTTCCCACCTGGAGGCTACCACTAGAACTACGGTTTCTTTGCATAGGTCCTCAGGCTCGTAGTCTTTTGGGTCCACAAGATCGAACGAGAGATTGTTGCGGGCGAGAAAGCATGGAGGCGTTGAGCTAGGATTTTGGAGGAGGAGGTTTGGGAGGTGAAAAATACCTTGCCTCTAGGTGAGACGACAGTCGGTACAACGGGGTTTAGATTTTTAAGGCGATGGAGGAGGTGGCGGCGGGACTTGTAGAAGAGGAGGAGGGTGGTGGTGGAGAAAAGAGTAAGGAGTGTAAGACGAAGCGGGGAGAGAGCAAGGGCATTGTTGGGATGAAAGAAAGAGAAGGAGAAAGAGTTTGGAAAACCAGGGTAAATTTGTCCTTTCAACATAATCCGGCCTTAAATTGCCGGAAAAGATTATATTTGCACATACACTATCTATCTTGGGTTATATTTCCACTTTAAATTATCGCAGGGTTATTTTTACACTTATATGAATTATGTAGGGTTATATATGCACTGCACTCAACAATAAACTATTTATAATTAGCTCGCACTAGAAAAGCACCAAAGTAGTCACCAGGATAAACCTTCAAAGAACCAGTAAAAAGGATATCAGTAGAAGCAAAAGCAAACTAGTAGAACATAGGGATGGTCATGTTGACCCACGGTTCGGGGTGAATCAGCTGTTCATGCCTAAATTGACTTAAAATTTTAGGTCAAACAGGTCGGTTCAGATCGGACCGGGTCACAAATCGACCCAAATTGACCTAAATCGTATGAGAAATTAGTAATTTTTAAATATTTTATTCAAATAAAATGAATTATTTTTAAATGTATTAATATTTAAATGATAAATAAAATTACATTTTATTTTCATATAATCTAAAATAAAAATATTATATTTTACTTAATTATAAATTATTCACTTAATAAATAAAAATACAATTATTTTTTATTTTACTTAGTTAGAATACTTTTAATATTTTGACTAAAAAAATATAATTTTACTAAAATTTATTTATATAATTATGAATACATATTTTATATATTAATTAATATATTAGTTATAATTAATAGTAGTTTTACAAAATTATTTTTATCATTATGAATATATATTTTTCAAGAATGTTAAACTTGTTTGTGAAATACAAAATTTCAAGAATCTGTTGTATTAAACTAATTCATTTTCATAAATTTTTGATATTTTCTCAAGAAAATGGTGCAGAAATGCTGATGGGTAAAAAATGGGTCGATTTGGGTCAAAGTATGACCCAGTCCATACCCAACCCGACCTAACCCAAATCAAATTGACCCACTTGACCCAAATGAGACATTGACCCTACTGAACCAAATGAACGGGGGTAAAAATGGGTTGGGTCGGGTCGAGTCGAGTTGGGCAATTTGAACACTCTTAGTAGAACATGTTGGGAAAATCAATTCCTCTGCGCTGAATTATGATAATAGAAAAAGGAAACAGAAAAAAGAGAAACATGAATTTAACGTGGTTCACCAAACATGTTGGTTACCTCCACAAAAAAATACTTAAATATGTTCCCAAATGGGTCAGATAAATTACAAATGTCAGGGATTACGTCACGGAGGACCACTCGACCTAAATTACAGAAACAAAAGTGATGATTTTAAGACCATAACATATGTCTACAAAACTCACCCCTAATAACTCCAACTCTCCTTCTATTTATAAGAGTTTAAGTGGAGCTTTAGAGTCTTCCTATTCATGTACCTAACTCTTGGAATTCTCAATTAATGAATCATCCCTTCAGCTGCTCATTCATAAATGAAACTCTTCAACTCTTATTAATTAACCTTTTGGAATTTGAAGAGATACTCAACATACATAATTAGCATTTGGCCAAAAATACTCCTCTTTGTACCGTCTCAGCAAAAACTTCTTTGTCGCCTCCTCCCAGGGCTCCGAAAGTGTGCATTCCTCAACCTTATTCTATTACCTCTATCCTTGGCATAACTTGCTTGGCCAAGGTATAAGCCATATACATCAGGAACAATCTCCAAGCCTAAAAAATACTGTAAGCTGTCAAGATCGGTGATCTTAAACTCATTATTCACACGATCAATAAACTTGCGAATGAGAGAACCATCATTGCTACTAAGTATAATGTCATCAGCACAAACCAATAAATATAGCAGAGAGGCATCCCGAGAGAACAAAAATAAAGAAGTTTCTGATGAATTACAAATGAAACCTAGGCCAATAAGAAAGGAATTTAACCGTTGAAACCAAGCATAAGGAGCCTGCTTTAACCCATAAATGGTTTTGCACAAACAAAAAAAGATAGTCTGGGAGCATAGGGTCTTTTTAGCCTGCCGTTTACTCCTTATAAACTAGATAATAAAAAACACAATTCAAAAAATCATTTAAAACATCCAACTGATGTAGCAACCACTGGCGCAAAACAGTTAAGCTAAAACATTATAAACTGTATAAGACCTTCATAACAAGACTATAAGTATGATCATAATCAAAACCTAGAATCTGCTATAAACCTTGCGCAATGAGTCTCGCTTTTATAATATTCAAGTGAACTATTAGCTTTGTATTTTAAACAGAACATCAACTTCAAACCAACCACATACACATGCAGAGACCGAGGAATCAAGTCCCAAGTTTTCTAAGTACGAAGTGCATCCATCTCAGGCACCATAGCAGTAACCTAGTCAGGATGCTTAACAGCAAAATGATAACTTCAAGGCTCAGACTAAACAAACAATGCACATAAAAGTCCAAAATTATCATAATAATAAAAATACTTATACCTGAGGAATCTAGTGCAATAAGCGAGTAACCATTGGATGGCGAGAATACGGCTCACGCAACAAAGGAGTCACGGATGCCGAGGTGGCCGCAGTTGTAAGTGGCACGACTTATTGCTCAAGCAATGGGGATGATGTGTATCAGTTGTATGTGTGTAGGACAATGCGCGCTACAAGGTGCACAGGCTGAGCGACACGTGAGGTGAGTTGGTGGGCGCGTGCAACTGAACCAGAGGGCAAGGGCATGCTAGGACAGATCTGATACTGGTGTAGATCACGGTACCGGTGCACTATCAACATCATTGAGGGCAGTGGCACGAATCAGTTAAAGAAGAAGGCTAAAAAACCTCTGAAGGCACTGACGAGGCTCCAAAAAGGCCAAGACACCAAGCGACGCTAACGCAATGGTAGTACTTGTGCGTGTGGTTGGGAAGAAGAGCTCATCAAATCAAGCATGTCGAGTAACACAATCCTTCTTCATGATAGAATCAAAACAATGATAACCCGAATTGTACCCCAAAAATATGCAAGACATACTCCGAGGAGCTAGCTTAAGCGCAACATATTGATGCAAGTATGGAAAAACTAGACAACCAAATAGATGAAAGTTGGAGTAATCAGGAGTAGTGCCAAGAATAATAGAGAGTGGAGAATGAATAGATAAAAGCGGTGTAGGCGGCCTATTGATGATGTAGGCTTTGATGGAGAAGACTTCGTACCAAAAAGAGTGATGAAGGCCTGAATAAAACAACATAGAGAGACCCGTTGTCATGATGTAACGATGCTTCCGCTCTGCACGACCATTTTGCTCTGGAGTGTAAGGATAAGAAAGCTGATGAATGCCCTTAGTAGCAAAATGCGATTGCTTGCGATAGTTGAGAAACTCGGTACCATCATCACTCTAGAAAATCTTAATCGAGGTTGAAAATTGGTTCCCAACCAAAGCCTCAAAATGAAGGTAAGCCTATATATTATCAGACTTGCGAAATAGAGAATATAACCATGTGAACTGATAAAAACCATCAACAAAAATATAATTATAAATCAAGAATTTGTGGTGCGCATTTTAAATTATTACTAAAAGAAAGACGCTTGCCTTTATCCATCTCACAAGAAGAACATAATAAGGCTTATGTAGAAAACTAGTAACAGACGAACAACTAGTCCTACTTAAAGATGAAATAACATAATGAGGAACATGTCCTAAGCGACTATGTCATAGCTCAAAAGAGACCTTGGCCTTATTTGAATTAACAAAGGAAACTAAAGCTACACCATTATAATCTAAAACGTAGAGACCCCTCTCATTGTGCCCTCAGCCCCATGAGCTCCTTGGTAACGCTGAATATAATAGTAAAAGAATGATCATAAAAAATAGACAACATTCAAATCTCGAGTTAGTTTTTTTTATTGACAGCTGATTCTTGGTAATATTAGGAAAAATTAAGACATTAGATAAAGTAAGAGAATAAGAAATTCGGGAATTTCCAGTATGAGAAACATTCAGAAAAGAACCGTTAACAAAATAAACACGACGATTACCGTGATAAGGAGCGATACCAATAAAAATTTGAGGAAGCAGATGTTATGTGATTGGTAGCTCAAGAATCCATGTACCAATCAGGAACATCGTTAACATACTGTTAAGGACTAAGCTAAGATGTATCTGTGGAAGATGGTTGGGACGGTTGCAATTCCAACAAAAAGCTGCAAGATGGTTGGGACGGTTGCACCACTAACAATGGTAGGCGCCGCCACCATGGCCACCTTGAGGAGCCGAGCTGTCGTCGCCTAAAATAGAGTTGTCCCCGCCTCCACGACCACGGCCACGACCACCACCACCTCGGTTGTGCGTGACCTGGTTGCTAATGCGTCGAGCTGGCTGTTTAGACGATTGTTGTGACACAGTAAAGGTTGCGCTAGATGGTCTAGATGTTGGAGTTGCACAAGCTTTGTGAGAGATTTCAAGAGCCTGAGCTTTGGAGACCATGTTGAATAACTCAGAGGGAGGATCAATGGTTATGTGAGCAGATGCAAATTCAGAGAAGGAGGCGTTTATGCCTCGACAAAACAAAAGAATCATCTCATCGTTAGAGAAAGTCTCACCCATGTCACACAATTCATCAAGGCGATTCTTAAAACGAGTGTAGTAGTCTTGAACTGAGAGATCATCTTAACGTATGTTCATCAAACAGTTTTTGAGATGGAGCCTACGTGCCCGCATATTATTCTAATACAGTAAGTCATGAGACCATTGACCATTGCTGATATGTCAGGATCCCGGAAGAATTGTCGTTAGACGTTGTAGGGGGAGTCAATGATTTCTTGGATGACTCTATAACAGTCGAATTTAGGCAAACCTTGGATTCATCAATGAAATCAAGTAAATTAAATGATCTCAAAACATAAGTAACCAGTGTGCGCCAATTTGAATGATTGGTATATCAACCTTGATGGTTATGTAGTTAATCATCGAAGTAAGCGGGAAATGCGCCATGAGAAACAACAACAAAAGTCCATGAAAAGAAGCGATGGAGGTAGATCGAACCAATGACGCAACAAACTTGCAATTGGTAGTCGACGAATGCCTCGATGAGCTTCAAATGATGGACGAAAAAAGGCGAGCTCCGAACTGCAATCAGACGCGTTGGAAGCTGCCGACGATCGATCAGAAGATTAGTGGCGATCAAACGGTGAACGACGAATGAGGTCGCCAGCGGCACCAGGGAGGAGGATGAATTTTTGAGAAAATTTTGGGAGGAAAAACCATAATTTTTAAAGAACCCTGACTGAACCATGATAGAATGTAAAACCTATGATTGTTGGTGCCATGTGTATTCATATATATAGAGAGAGAGGTAAATACAAAGTACATATCATACATGGAATATGATATGTATGATATTACAAACCAATCGTTATGTGTATGATATTACAAACCAATCGTCAAATATATTCTTTCCTTAACCTTCTTCTATTCCTTCTATTTTTTAGGTTCATATTTTTTGGTCAAATTTGTCAAGTCGCGTTTAGCCACCAATAATTTTAGTTACATATACTAATGGTGTACAAAAATTTGATCTTTTGAAAATAGATGTTGCATTGAATCTAATAATATTCCACATAATGATATTGATATTTGTGTACTAATGAAAATTTATGGACAGAACTAAAGAAAGTTGGCAAAAAAATAGGAATTTTTGGCTGAGCGGAGGAGTATCAAATTATAAGTTTCAATGAAAAGCAACATAGTACTACTCCCTCAAATCCAACTCTATTTGCACTCATATTTTTTTGACAATATTTCTCATCAAAATGTGATTGCATATTTGAATAAATTTATGAACAATAATATTATCGTATTCGATATTGTTGAATTCGTCGTAACAATTAGATCTTAATATCACTTACAGTTATTATATGAAAATAAATATATTAATAGCTAAATATATATTTTTAAAATACAAATAAAAGTGAGCACTATTTTTGACTATTTTCAATCAGCTATTTTTAATCTGGAGTTTAAGTAGTTTCATTCAGGAGCGTAAATTGTGTTTTGACACTAGAAAGAGGAAAAAGACGCAACTCGACATACTGTACTCGCTCTTCTTTCTCCCCCAAACAAACCCTCAACACAACACTGAGCTTCGATTCTTTGAATCAACAGAACACGCCCTGGAGAAGAAGGTACTACGACCCTGTCCTTATTATACGCTTTATTTCATCAGCTGATTCATTGGTTTCTTTTAGTTTATACAATTACTTCATTTTTCTTGCGAATTTTTCGATTTACTGTCAGATTCAAGTGGTTTCGTCATTGGGGTTTACTCTTGAGTTGTTTTTGGATTCTGTATTGTTTCTGGTGTTTTACATTAGTGTTTTTCTTATAAAGTTGAAATCTTTACTCAGATTGTGTGTATTCTATGGATGAACTTAGTGGTGAGGGTGCAACAGCTAGTGTTGAGGAATCCCCTGCTGGAACTGTACCGGATGATGATTTAATGTTACAGCTTGTGGACTCCCCTGCTGGCTCTCAATTGAAATTTGATGGGTTGAGTGGTAGTTATGATGAAAAAGAGGGTTTAGGGGATGACATGGAATCTTTTGGTAATGTCGGTGTGGTTGAGAGTGATGCTGGGTCGAAGGAGATGTGGGAATCGGAGGGCCAATTCTGTGATGGTAGGGCTGAAACTGGGGTAAAAGGTATTCAGGATGTTTCAAATGGAATAGATGCAAGGGGCGAGGGAGCAGAAGTAGTTGATGGAGAAGACCAAGTACCAGCAGAGGATGCAACAGATACTGGCGATATGGATAGTAGTGTTTGGAATCCTGTAATTGATGGTGGTGCAGGTGTATCGTCTGTAACATGTCGTAAAGAGGAGAATTGTGTTGAGAAAGAGGGGTTGACTCTGAAAGATGAAGTTTCGGGTGAAGATGTAGCTGTGGATGCTTTAACAGATTCTGTAAAGGATCAGAGTGCTGATGTTGAGATTGTTGATGAGCCTTGTGATGGGGACAATGTGCACCATGTAAGTGTTAAGGCTCTGGATAATCCCACAGAAGCGGTTCATGGGAGCCATGTCGTTTTGGTGAGGACAAAGGAAAGCATACCTACAGGTAATATAGTTATGGAGACTAATGAGGATGATCAATGTTCCCAGTCTGCTGAAAAGTGTGAGCCAGTGAAGGATGACCAGGCTGCTGACGGCAACGGTAGTCATGGTAACTCTAGTCCTGATACACAATCCCCTTCTGAGGTACCTGATCAGATTGAGAAAACTGAAATTGTCGAAGGACATCTTTCGGCTGAGATAATTGAGAATTCAGGTGTTGAGTCTGAAACCCAAGTGCCCGAAACTGAAGCTGTCGAAGAACACATTTCAACTGAGGAATTCGAAGAGTCAAGGCTTGAGTCTGAAACCCAAGTGTCTGATGTTAGAAATGATGCCACACTTACGGAAGGTTCTCCGATTGTGAAGCAGGATGGTGATGCTGCTCCGGACTCTTTTCTTGAGTCTGAAACCCGAGTGTCTGATGTTAGAAATGATGCCACACCTACAGAAAAATTTCTGTTTGTGAAGCTGGATGGTGATAATCTTGCTGCTCCAGAGTTATCCCTATTGCAATCTTCTGTTGAGTCTGAAACTCAAGTGCCTGAAACTGAAACTGTCGAAGCACACCTTTCCACTGAGGAATTGGAGGACTCAGGTCTTGAGTCTGAAACCCAAGTGTCTGATGTTAGAAATGATGGCACACCTACTGAAGGTTTTCCGATTGTGAAGCAAGATGGTGGTATTATTGCTGCTCCAGAGTCAGGTCTTGAGTCCGAAACCCAAGTGTCCGATGCTAGAAATAATGCCACCCATACAGAAAATTTTCCGATTGTGAAGCCGAATGGTGATAATCTTGCTGCTATAGAGTTATCACTCATGCAGTCTTCTGTTGAGTCTGAAACCCAAGTGCCCGAAATTGAAACTGTTGAAGTCCACCGTGTTACAGAGAAATTTGAGGAGTCAGGGCTTGAGTCTGATACCCAATTGTCTGATGTTAGAAATGATGCCACACCTACTGAAGGTTTTCCAAGAGTGAAGCAGGATGGTGATATTATTGCTGCTCCTGAGTCAGGTCTTAAGTCTGAAACCCAAGTGTCTGATGTTAGAAATGATGCCATACCTACAGAAAATTTTCCTATTGTGAAGCCAGATTGTGATAATCTTGCTGCTCCTGAGTCATCATGTGTGCAGTCTTCTGTTGAAGACACAGGAGAATGGGCTGCAGTGGACATTGATGAGGTGATAGATTTCAAGGATGAAGTAATTGTTTTGGATGCACCTCATTCTGGCGTGGAAACTGCTGTCAATGATTTCGTAGGAGGTGAGGGACATCCAAAATCGGGCTTGCCATTTGTCGAGGGGCATGTTGGCTTTCTTTTGAAAAATGCTGAAGTAGCTGCTCAAGAAAAAGCTGCTAACCTCAGAGTTGAAGTTCCTGAAGGCAATGCTTCCGCTGAAAGAAATGAGCAGTCTTGCACTTTGGATATACCTGAAACAACTGAGAAGAAAGTTTTCATGGAGGCAAATACACTTTCTTCCAGTGAACCAAGTGTTGCTGTTGTAGCTACGGAACTAAATACTGAATCTCAAGTATTGGCTCTAGTATCTAATCCTGGTGATGAGCGGTCCCCTGTATTAGAAAAAAATGACAATAGAGTTGATAAGGGAGTTTCGGGCCATGCTGAAGATAGTCTGTTAGGCAATAACTCTGCTGAAGTATCAGTAGGAATAAATAATAGAGCTGACTTGGATGTTTTGTTGCAGAATGATTGTGCAGAAATTGAGTCCACAGGGGATGGGGAAGATGTCGCTGCAGGTGAACAGCATCCTGATGACAGGCAAGTTGAAAAAGAAACCAATTGCCATCAAAGTTCTGGATATGATGCAATGCAGGTTGATATTCCAGAATTTAAGTCGAATGGAGATGACGAGGATGTGGCTTTGGGTGAACAGTATTGTGATGACAGACAGGGTGACCAAGGAAAGGAAGATGTGTCCACGGAAGAGAATATTTCTGAGATTGAAGAAAAATCGGCAAATCCTCAGAGCTCTGTATGCATAGATCAACCTAGATATCTCGTTGGACCTGAAAATGGAGGAGAATTTTCTATTACAGATTTAGTGTGGGGAAAAATCAGAAACCATCCATGGTGGCCTGGACAGATATTTGATCCTGCGGATGCTTCTGATAAAGCAGTCAAACATTACAAGAAAGACTGCTTTTTGGTGGCATATTTTGGAGATCGAACTTTTGCTTGGAATGATGCATCTGTACTGAAGCCCTTTCGGCAAAATTTTTCCCAGATTGAAAAGCAGAGCAGCTCAGAAGCATTTCAGAATGCAGTCAACTGTGCTTTAGATGAGGTTTCAAGAAGAGTTATGTTGGGTTTATCCTGCCCTTGCATATCAAGAGAAGCACGTGAGAGGATTGAATGTCAGGTTGTTGAAAACACTGGGATTCGAGAGGAGTCAAGCAGAAGATTTGGCTTGGACAGATCTACTGAGGCAACGTCATTTCAACCTGACAAACTTCTGCAGTATGTTGAATTGCTTGCGCAGTCCCCACAACGTTCACCCAATCATCTAGAACTAGTGCTTGCTGAAGTTCAGCTGTCTGCTTTTTGTCATTTTAAGGGTTACCGTGAACCTCCTAGATTTGATTCAAGGGATGCTAATTTTGCGGGTGTGGAGACTTTGAGGCCCAGTGACTTTGTTGATCAACCTACTCCGAATGATGATGTACAGAAGGATAGTTTGCAATCTCGCAAGGAGAGACGTTTATCAGAATTGATGGGTGATGGGGACTATGCTCTAGATGATGAGAATGACGAGGATGGTAATGCTTTGAGGAAAGTGTCTGTGCCTTCTGGGAAGAAAAGAAAGGCAATGGATTCTCTTAATGATGGATCAGATAGGAGAACGAGTTTCTATGCTGCAAAAGTTTCTACAACTTC
>JAULKM010146823.1:0-17648 GCA_032355605.1 Rubia tinctorum | reverse complement strand
GATTTGAATTGTGCCATTTTCTTTGGGACGGACGAAAATAGAAAGTGTGCCATTTTCTCCGGGACGGAGGGAGTATTTTTCAATACGCCCCTCACGTGCCAACGTGGAAACACCCCACAACCCATATCGGACCAAATTAAAGGGGATCCACACATCGGCCCAATAAATCAAAATCGGGCACAAGTCTTAAAAAGTTGGCTCTAATACCATGTTAAATTTAAAGATATCTTGGGCTTCCATCTTAAAACCAATTGGAACTTAGTGGGGGTGACCCAAAACCTTATATGTAAGTCATTATCTTTGTAAGAAACCGATGTGGGATATATCTTTCAACAACTGTACTCATAAGCGAAACTGACGGATTCTACTTTTTCTCCAAAGATGCCTTCTGCTGCCATTTACCAAACACCAAAAACCGCCTAGATTATTAGCTAAACATCTTATAAACCCTGCTAAACACACCTTACACGTCCTTTTTTGTTATGCTTTTCTCATCATCCCTTGGTTGAATTTTTCGGCGGAATGGTGGTGGTGCGCCGATGCCCTTGACAACATTGTAGCGAGCAAATGCAGACCATTCACTGCGATTCTCGACTTTATCTGTCCCCTCCTCGGTATGGTTCTTGCGCTCCTCGGGCTGTTCATTGCTGAGCAATCATGGTGATTCATCTTGCAAGATTGAATGAAGTTTGTATGATTTCTTGATGCAGATCCTAGTGTTTTTGGGGCTATATATAGCCATTATCCAGAAAGTTCAATCATTGATTTTTGCACTAAGTATTTGAAAGAATTGATTGGCATTGCCAGCAAGATGATAGGGCTGGACAAGATTCTTTGGTGTCCCCAACTCGCAACAAATGTAAGGTAAAAAATTCAGGATGATTTTGTTCATTGATTGATGAAATTAAGAATGTGAATTTGTTTATGTATCATGGTTTCAGGACAGAATTCTGAGAATGGAGGCAGTGTTGAAATCTATTTGACAGATTTGGGTGCCTCTGGTTTTGTAAATCTGCCATTTTGTTTACTCTATTTGCACTTCTGGTTTTTTGGCACTGTTTACTATCAAAGTTGAACCCCATATTTAAATAGATATGTGAACAACAATATTACTGCATATGATATTGTTGAATTCGTCGTAACATAATGTAATTTCTAAATATCAACATTTTAATTACGTTATCATAAGTATATTAACAGTTAAATATATAATTTTTTAACAATCATTGTAGTGCAACTAGAGATAAAACCAAGTAGTTTTGTTGAAATGCTATGGGACAGATTTTGGGGGAACAGGCATGTAATTGTTTATGTTTGGTGGCATTACACAATCCATCTCTTGGTAATGACAACAATAATGTTGTCTAAATTAAGCCTTTGTTTATCTTCCTGCTGAGGGTGCTGCACATGCTTAAGTGAGTGTGTCACTCATGACGATCTCCACACAAGTAGTGATAAAGTCATGGTTTTTACCATAAATATAAATTTTGTAATAACGGAGGTTCGCGTATACGAGCGTATATACATAGTTGAACATGCCTCTGAAAGTATAAGATGTGAGATTTAAACACGTTGCACTTGGACAAAGCAAGAACAATAGTTGCAAAGAGTTCAATCGTGGAGAAATGGCCAAATTACAAATACGGCTGGAGTAAAAGTTATAGTAAAAAGTAATCAACGTATTGGCTAATGATCACTATTTGTGGCGCACTATTGTCCCAACGCCACGTCTCGGATACCCCTTCCACGTCATGGATACGCCTACCACTTCGCGAAAATCATTATTTTATGGTATCAGAGCAAGTTCTAATTCTAAAAGCTAAAATTTAAAATTTTTTTTTCTGCCACCTTCCTCTTTCTCTTTTCCGGCCGACCGAATTGCCCGGTCAATTTCTGGCCAAATTCCGGCGACCTCCGGCAACAGTTTCTATCCAAACATTCAGTGTCTTCCGGCGTCTTCGTCTCCAATTCTTCGGTGTCTGAAACATCTTCTCTTCGTCAGCCTTATTTCCTCGGCAACATATCTCCATCAGCGTCGACCTTCGTCATCGACATATCTCTCCGGTGGCATATCTCCAGCAAAGTCAACTTCCAAGAATCACCAGGCAGTTTGGTGTCTTCGTTTGGCTCTAATCCCAGTGGTTCTCATCTTCATCCCCGACCATCATCCTGGTCACCTTCTTCTACACTGCAGATCCAACGTGAGATTCCGGTGAGCTCTTCGGTCGGCAACCATTCTCCGGTCATCGTGTTTGTCTTTCCTTGGTCCCCACAGGATTTCTCCGGATGCGGCAAGTCTTTAGTATTCCAGTTCATCATCTTCGGATTGGCGAAACAGCAACCAACATTGGCGCGTGAGATACACGCGCGATAAGTCATATCCACACGTTCACGCTCGTGAGGTGCACGCGCGCCAGCAGCAGCTCTTTGCGCGTGCAATACATACGCTCTAGTACCTCTGCGCGTGAGGTACATGCCCCATGCATTTTTTTGTCCTCTTGCTACTTTATTCTTTGCCTTTGTGATATGGCTCATTTTTATTCTGGACGGTGTGATATTTCGAGAAATACAGACTTTTCTCATACTCGACGACACGATGGCTCAAAGTGGATTGTAGATTCTGGCGCCACAAAATTCATGACATCTTCCCCTATTATTGTTGATCATATCACACCTTATCATGGTTTTTCCAGAGTATATGTTGGTAATGGGTTTCAACTCCGTATTACTCATGTTGATGATTCTCGAATTTCTAAATCCTTGTCTCTTTATGATGTGCTTATTGTGCCTGATATAACTAAAAAATTGCTCTCGATTAGCAAATTAACTCGGGATTTAAATATTGTTGTCTGCTTTATGATCGCTCATTTCTTATTCGGCATAAATCACTAGTGAAACCTTGGGTCACGGTCATAGTGAAAATGGACTTTATGTTTTAGACTATGGTGCATCTGCTTTATTATCTACTGTGGAATCAAATAAGTCGCATGCGTTTTTTGAAATCTGGCATGCTAGACTTGGTCATGTATCGCATTTTGTTATTTCTGGTTTGCGAGCTTCTGGATCTTTAGTTGTCTCATCGATTTTGCCTAAACCCACCCTTTGTGAAACTTGTGAAAAGGCAAAGGGAAACGTTTATCTTTTCATACAAATGATAAACATTTTGCTAGGGTACTTGATCTGGTTCATTGTGATTTATGGGGGCCTTCTCATATTTTATCTGCTGATGGTTTTTCCTACTATGCCATTTTCATTGATGATTATTCTCCGCTCTCGTGGTTTTATACAATGCGTCGCAAGTCTGATTTCTGGGATGTTTATCGTCAGTTTAAGGCTTTTGTGGAAAATCAGTTCTCGTCCACCATTAAGGTGTTTCAGAGTGATCGAGGGGCTGAGTTCGTAAATGGTCGCTTACGCTCTCACTTTCAGAAAAAGGGCATTCATCATCAGATTTCTTGCCCATATACTCCGGAGCAGAATGGTCGGGCTGAGCGCAAGCACCGCCACATTACTGAGATGGGGTTGACTATGTTGTATCACTCTCATGTCCCTCTCTCTCACTGGCCCGATGCCTTTGCTGCAACCACTTATACCATATATCGGTTGCCTACTCATGTTCTTGGTGGAAGATCACCATATTAGGTTCTTAATGGTCGGGTACCCATATATACCAATTTTCATGCCTTTGTTTGTCGATTCTTCCCGTTCGTTCGCCCATTTTCCGACCACAAGCTGTCTCCTCGCAGTATTCAGTGTATTTTTCTTGGCTACAACTTGTAGTATAAAGGTTTTTGGTGCCTTGATCGCACTACTGGAAGAATCTATGTCACTTGATATGCTCATTTTGATGAGATGTGTTTTCCATTCGCCCCATCCATTCCTTCGGTGAACGGTTCTCTACCTTCAGTGCTAGATGTTTCTACTTTTGTTGATCCTGATCCTGATTCGGCACCTCATTTGCCTCCAGTTGCTCCTATGTCGACCACATCTCCTTCAGTCCCTTGCTCCATTTGTACCACAGATCCGTCACCCGCACCTCTACAGGCTCCTTCTGCCTCTCTTCTGGTCAGTCCGCTTGCTCAGTCTCCGCCAGGCTCGGCTGCTTCTTCACCAGCCTCCTTGGTCGGTTCTACTCCTCCTCGGACTCGCACTCATCGCATGGCCACCCGATCGGAGACTAGAGCTATTCAGCTCTGAGATTATTCAGATATTATCGCTCATGGTCTTACTGCTAACTTGCTTGCTCAGTTTGAGCCGACAGATTATCGCACTGCTCTTCAAGATCCGGCTTGGGTTACCGCCATGGATGACGAGATGACGGCTCTTCGTAGTCAGTACACTTGGGATTTGGTGCCTCGCCCTTCAGACGCTAACATTGTTGGCTCCAAATGGGTTTATATGTTAAAGTATCGACTAGATGGTACTGTCGAGCGTCATAAGGCTATACTTGTGGCGTAAGGTTTCTCGCAAATTTCAGGTTTTGATTTTGACCACACTTTTAGTCCCGTGGTCAAGGCCTCCACTGTTCGTACGGTTCTTGCTATTGCCACGATGCATTCTTGGCCGCTTCATTAGCTGGATGTTAAGAACGTATTTCTTAATGACGTTCTCGATGCTCCGGTCTATATGAAGCAACCCGTTGGATATCAGGACCCTGTTCATCCAGATTGTGTTTGTCATTTGCGAAAGGCCATTTATGGTCTTAAGCAGGTCCCTCGGGCATGGTTCCAGTGTTTTAGCACTTATTTGATTCAGCTTGATTTTTAGTGCAGCTCAGCTGACACTTCTTTATTTGTTCTTTCGAGAGGGTCTTTGTTACTGTATCTCCTTGTGTATGTGGACAACATCATTCTTACAGGAAATGACTCGATTCTTCTTCGCCAGTTCATTGATCAGACACATCGAGAGTTTGCGATTAAGGATCTTAGTGCTCTTCATTACTTCCTTGGTCTTGATGTTTCACCTACTTCATCAGGTTTATTTCTTGGTCAGGCGAAGTATTCTTAGGACATCCTGACTCGAGCTGGTATGTCTGACGTTGCACCAGTTTCCACGCCCTTTGTTCCTGGATCTCAGTTGCATAGTTCGACCACTCCACCATTCAGGAATCCAACCCTATATCGTTCTCTTATTAGAGATCTTCAGTATCTCACCATCACTCGCCCACACTTGGCCTTCTTGGTCAATACAGTCAGCCAGTTTCTTCTGGACCCCAGAGATTATCATTTTGCTGTAGTTACACGGATTTTGAGGTATGTTCGTGGTACCCTCCATTTTGGCCTTACCTTTCATACTGCTAGTTCTCGTGAGGTATTGGGGTATTCTGATGCTGATTGAGCCCGCTGTCCGGAGACTCTCCGGTCTACTTATGGATATGCTATTTTTCTTGGCGGAAATTTAGTTTCCTGGAGTGCCAAGAAGCAGCCCTGTGTTTCTCGTTCCAGTACAGAGTCTGATTATAGGGCGCTAGCCATCCCTGCTTCAGAGGTTGTTTGGCTCACTCATTTGCTCCAAGATCTTCGAGTTCCTTTGCCTGGTTCTCCGTTGCTGTTATGTGACAACACTGGCGCCATTTTATTAGCTCAGAATCCAGTTGTTCACAAGCGGGCGAAGCACATCGACATCGATTATCACTTTGTTCGAGAATTGGTTGCTTCTGGAAAGCTGTGTGTTGCTCTTGTTCTTATTACTCTTCAGATTGCAGACATCTTCACCAAAGGGCTCTCTCATCCATTGTTCGAGTTTTTTCGTTCAAAGCTTTACGTCGGTGAGCATCTGTCGTTTCGCTTTGGGGGGTGTTAGAATAAGTCAAAATGTTGATTAAATTTGATTTGATTATGGATTATGTTCATGACTGGATTAGAGTTCTACTAGACCTAGTCTACCTCTTGTACTCTATTTATTCCATTCAGTAATATTAGAATCATTGTGGGAAATCACTCTTTCACTAAGATTATCTCGAGAGACAGCAGCGAGAAGAGGATGAGAGGAGAGGAGTGGCGAAAAGGTAGGTTTTATTAATGGACAAGGGTAAATTAGTCCTTTCAAATTTTCTAAAATTTTAATTTATTTTCAACAAGGGTATAATGGTTAATTTATTAAATTCCGCCTCATTTCAGGTTGGCAGTGTTAGATTGACACTTTCATCCAAAACAACCTCAATACCCATCCCATTGGTCCGGATGTAGAGCGAAACTCCACCAAAACCAGCCTCACCGACATCTTTACCTACAACCTACACCTCCGTCTCCATGTGTGTATTTTCAGACTCTTTTTTTTAAAAGGCGTGTATTGTCAAACTCTATCTAATACGAGGTTGTCTTTTCTTTGAATAATTGTGCTTTTAATATACTCTCTTTGTTCCTATACACGTGGCACTCTTTTTTGGATATTTTTTCATATCGGTACACTTTCTATTTTCGACAAAATTCTTTCAATTTCATCAACTAATTATACTTTTTACTTTCTAAAATCAATTTCATCCACTCAATTCATTCACCTAAATCCAATCACTTTAACCTACGGTGACATGAACAGAAAAACAAATGGAATGCTTCCTTTGTTTATCTAATGCCATGTTTGTAAATAATTGTATGTCACTGATTCTTGATTGTTTCATTTGATTCATCTTTGATTTATGTTTGATTTGGTTTGGATTGTTAGTATGATTTCTATTAGCTAAACTCATCACTTGGGAGCAATTGATAGAAGATTCCAAACTCATGTAGTGAGATTCTATTTTGCTCGTTCATTAACATTTATTGTTGAGCATTTACCGTGTCATTAATTTTAATGTTTACTTCATATACTATGAGTTGTTTGAGAATATGAAGTGTTTGTATGATTGAGTGTTAGGGTGTTAGGAAACTGTACAATTTCTTATCACTATGAAAATCCAAGAACGTGGAATTAGAACTTCTTGTTGGTTAATTGATGTTAATCTTGCTAGATGAGTGTGTTAATGTGGTTTGTTATCATATTTTCCCTGAGAGAGCAATGAAAGGTTGAATCTTGAAAGTTGATTGTTCTAGGTTTAGTCTAATAAATATTTTGTTTGGTTAAATGGCTAGGCATTTGGTAGAATGCTTGTAGTTGTCATAAAATCTATGGTTCTTCGTGTAAAATACCATTAATGAAATATCTTTATGGTCGTTGAACGTCTAAAGTGATCATTAATGAGGTTTGTAAATAGTCGTCGATCGCTTTTGCAAATTACTCTTAAGAAGAAATGAATGCTAATCTTTAAAATGGAAGTGATATCATTCCCCATATGCAATCAATGTGAATGAATGAGTGAATAAATCTATGATCTACAAGAGGTTTGGAAGTGGGAATCAATTGCCCCCAAGACTTTGTTATTTGTGATTTTACCATCTTTTAGTAGCTTGTTGCATGATTTGCATCTTTACCTAACTTTCTATTTGCTTTGTCTTTAAATACATAATTTAGGAAAGCCCTCCCCCTCTTTACTTGTTTATATATCCATGTATATCTATAACTAGTCTAGTATCCACCTTATATGTGTAAATCCTTATGAAGATTCATCTCTCCCGTGGACGATCCCAATTTTTCCATTATCTACTTAATTGTATTTATGAAGTATTTAGGGCTTATAAATTGTAATTTTGAGAGGTACGGAGACGGCCTCCCAACCACCCGTGTTACATTGAAAAGTTTTGATATTAGTATGAAATTGTGTTTACCATGGCATGAAATAGCACTAATTTGGGATATGCATCAGATTTGTGCTTGAGAGGATAAATCCAAAAAAATTGAGAAATCATCCAACAAAAATAAATAATATTTAAAACCACTAGTGTTAGGGACATGAGAAGTCCATATGTCGCTATGAATAACATCAAAAGGTACAAAAGTAACTGTTTGATAGTTTGAAAAAGGAAGACATTTGTGTTTAGCAATCTGACAAGAAGAGCAATTGACTGAACATATGGATTTATGAAAAATAGTATTCTGATGTCTAAGAAGGTCTAAGATATGGTCTCTCGGGTGACCTAGACGAGCATGCCAGGGTGGAGGTTGTGAAGCAACAAAAGTGGAACCTTGTGGGCTAGTGACCAGGTACAAATATCCAACACTATTACATCTCATTTTGATTTTACCTAAAGTGAGGTCTTTTACGGAGAAACCAGTTTGGTCAAATTCCACACTAACATTATTATCAACTAGTAAATTTTATAACAAAAATAAAAAAAATTCATAATTGAGAGGGTGTAAAACAATTTTGAGATGAAAGGGCGGGGATATGTTAAGGGATGCAAACCCATTTTTTCAACAACTAGAATAGGGCTTCCATTACGAACATAAATAGGTGATACATGCTCGAATTAAAATAGGTATGAAGGTTACCTGAGTTCTCGGTCTTCTGGGAGGAAGCCCCGGTGTCCATATATCAATTTTGAGAGGGTTGTTGGAGCGACATAATGCTAAAAGGTGGTAATAAATCACCCTCATACTATTGGGCAGGAGCTGAAGCATGCTGCCCGTACACAATTGGTTCTGGGCTTGGGCCTAAAATGGAACCCATCAGCCCAAACCCCTCATTTGCAAGCAAAACTTTCCCCTGGCGCACCTGATGTCATCCAGCTAAACTTGAACGGTGCAACTTAGTGCTTAGAGACGTGGGATAGTAACATGGTGGCAATGACCAAGTTGTTGGCCAGTGGAGCGATGCCTGCGAAGGGTACCACATCGGAGGGTCCCCGCTGCCTGGCGGCCTACTCCATATCCGCCGAACTGGTGCTGTCGCGAGCGGCCATGTCCTCCGCTATAAAAGTTGTGACTTCCTCGACCGCGATTGTAGCTACCATGCCACTAGTGGCTCTGGTCAGCAACGGGTGGCGTTGCTCTGGTCCCACCGGCATCGAGTAGAACATGAGACCCTTTCGTTGAGCGATTCTATAGGGATTCCTCATGGGTAAGCATGCTTCGAGCAACACAAAAAGAGGGCAACAATGATGTGGATGTGTGGCTTTAATTTAATGATTTGAGCCCAACTTTCCTTGTGAGTCATATTTCCTCTTCCTTAGACTTTGTAAGTGAATGAAGAAACAAAGACGGTGGGTGGGAACTTAAAAGGAATTTATTTCTTTGCTTTGGGTAGAAAAGGAAAACAAGGCATACAGGTTCACTAGCCTTGGGGAAACACAAATAAGGGCAAAAATAGAGGGAGGGTTTAGAAAAACTCTTAGGGACAAACACTTTGAGAGGAACTCTTGAGAGAAAGAAGAAAGCATAAAGAGCTTGTAATCCTTGCAATCTCGGATTGATTCTAGTGGAACCATTCTTGAAGGACGTAGGTGGAAACACCGAACCTGGGTAAAATCTCTTGTGTCATCTTTTAATTTCTTGCCTTGTGTTGTTTGATTTATTGTTTGTAGACTCGTTGTTTGTATTCTATTGTGTTACATATTTGTTGTTTGTCACAATAAATTTGTATCAGAGCATTGTTTGTGGAAATTTTGTTTTTTAATAATCTTCACATAAGGTGTTTGATAAATTGTCTCTTGTAAACTTGTGCTATTTTTGTGATGGCGACGACTTCCAAAGTCGATATTGAGAATTTTGATAGGTCAAATGATGTCGGTTTGTATAAGGTGAAGATGCTAGCGCACCTAGGTAACATGGGGCTTGTTAAAGTTCTTTCGGGAGCGGATTAACTTCCTTCTACTTGGGATGAGGCCAAAAAGGAAGATATATTGGAAAGCGCTCACAATACATTGATCTTTAGCCTTGTCGATAAAGTGTTAAGGGAGGTGGTTCGTTGCAAGTCGGCCACGGAGGTGTGGTTAAAGATAGAGTCTCTCTACGAAGAAATTATCACTAAGTTTATTTCTCAAGGCCCGGTTCTTCACATTCAAGATGGCGGAAGGGCTAGACTTGATCGACCTTCTTGATGAGTTCAAAAAGTTGGTGGTATATTTAGAAAACATTGAGGTGAAGTATGATGATGAATATCAAGCTTTGGTTTTGCTTCATTTATTGCCTAAGTCATACGAGCACATTGTCGATATCCTACAACATGGGAGGGACGATATCACCGCACCAAGGGAGGTTGGACAAGAAAGATTTCAAAGACAAGAAAAATTGTCACGGTCGAAGTCTCGAAACTCGAAGAAATTCATCATCAAGTGTTACAAGTGTCATGAATAAGGACACATGAAGAAGAATTATCCGAATCGAGGAGATGGAGCGACCAAGAGGCGAGATGGTGAAGTTGCGGTAGCCCAAGGTGTGGACCATGGATACGAGGACTCCAAGGTCCTTGTAGTGTCAAACTTGTGCCCGGATAAAAGGTGGATCATGGATTTCGGTTGCTCATTCCATATGACACCAAATGAAGGTTGGTTCGAAAGCTATAAAAGGCACCTTTGGGTGAGGTATTTCTTGGGAACAACAAATCATGTAAGGTGGTGGGGATTGGTTTGGTGATATTCAAGACTCGTGAGGGGATGGAACAGATATTGACAGTGGTGAGACATGTCCCAAAATTGCGAAGGAACTTGATTTTTCTTGGTACATTGAGCCAACATAGCTTTTGTTGGAAAGGCGAGAAGAATGTCTTGGTTGTCACTTAGGGTGCTCTTGTGGTCATGAGAGGCATTAGGGAATGTTATCTTTTATGTTATTCAAAGGAGCACGGTGGTTGGTGATGTGGCGGCTATTCCGGAGGAACGGGATACTTCTTTGGCTTGCCTTTGGCACAAATGGCTTGGTCATATAAGTGAAACAAGGTTGAAAGAGTTGAGTAAGCAAGGATTGTTTGGGGGAGATAAACTTGGAAACCTAGAGTTTTGCGACAATTGCATTTATGGTAAGGTCACGCGAATAAAGTTTGCACGCTCCATAGAGGTTACTCGGAATAAGTTGAGTTATGTGCATTCAGATTTGTGGGGGCTGGCAAGGATGCTAACTCTAGGTAAAGGTAGGTACTTTATCACATTCATTGATGATTTTTCTCTTAAGGTTTAGGTGTACATCTTGAAATCCAAGGATGAGGCCTTTGACAAGTTCAAGGATTGGAAGAAGATGGTGGAGGTCCAAACGGGGAGGAAGATCAAGAAGCTTTGGACGGACAATGGTTTGGAGTTGTTGAGTGATGAGTTCAACTGGTTTGTCAAAGATGAGGGGATGGTTAGGCAGAGAATTGTTCGAGGAACCCCACAACAAAATGAGCTTGCAGGGAGGATGAACTGGACGCTTCTTGAGAGGGTGAGTTGCATGTTATTCGAAGAAAGTATGCCAAAGAGGTTTTAGGGAGAATCTGTTAACACGACGGCTTACTTGATCAATAGGTGTCATTCGGTGGATTTGGTGTGTAAAACACCGGAAGAAGTATGAAGTAGTTCACCTTCGAAACTTGAGTGTAAAATTTCGGAAGAAGTATGGAGTGTAAAACATGTGTTTGGTTGTGTAGCTTATATGAACCAAAGTGATGGCAAGCTCGATCCTAGGGCGAAGAGATGTATGTTTCTTGGATACCCAGAATGTGTGAAGGGTTGGAAATTATGCTACAATGAAGGTGGAACTTCAAAGTGAATCAATAGCCAAAATGTCATGTTTAGAGAGTCTGAATACTACAAGACCGTAGCAACTCAAGGGGCCAAGGATAGCAAGAAGGGTACTAGAGAAATGGTCAAAATTGAGGTGGAGCTATTGGGGAAAATTAGTGAAGATTGGGAGGGTGAAGACGATGACATTGATGATAGGGAGGTTGATGTTGATGATCAAGGAGAAAGGGATCATGACGATGATCAAGGGCATGAATCACACAACTTGTTAAGGGACCGACCTAGGAGAGAGACCCGGGCACCGAAGAGGTATGTTTATTCTGATCTAGTGGCTTTTACTTTGGTTTCCACCAAAGAGTTGGATAACTCAGAACCTAGATCTTATCTAGAGGTGATAAGAAGCAAAAATCGTGAATCTTGGAAGTGTGCAACGGAGGATGGGATGACATCACTTGAGAAGAATGAAACGTGGGAGTGTTCTTGTGGAGTATTCTTATTGCTATATCTGGATGACATGGTGATAGCGTTGAAACATAAGAATGAGGTTCATGACTTGAAAAGACTATTGAGTAGTGAGTTTGAAATGAAAGACATGTGACCGTCCAAGAAGATTTTGGGGTGGAAATCACATGGGATAAAAGACATGGTGAATGATTTGTGTCTCAATGTGATTATCTTCGGAAGGTGGTGGCTAAGTTTGGGACTTCGGAGGCAAAGACGGTTCAAATACCTTTGGTGGCTCATTTCAAAATCTCTGCAAAGATGTCGTCAAAGACCAAGGAGGGTCAAGCAAGTAAAGAGCGGACTACTTATGCAAGTGTTATTGGAAGTCTCATGTATGCCATGGTGTGTCGTATTTAGCATGTTTGGCTGGCCTTGTGAGCCAATTTATGGCCTACCCGGGAAGAGAACATTGGGAGGCAACGAAGTGGGTTCTTAAATTTGTGAATGGAACTTCAAATGTTGGCTTACACTACAAATGGGTGAATAAATGTGAGGTTAAGTTGAGAGGATATGTTGATGCGGACTTTGCGAGTGACTTGGACAAGAGATGACCGTTGACTGGGTATGTATTCACCTTATTTGGTTGTGAGGTGAATTGGAAGGCGCAATTACAACCTATGGTTGCAGTTTCTACTATGGAGACCAAGTACATCGCCCTCACAGAAGGTGTGAAGGAATCTCTTTGGTTAAAGGGGTTGGTCGGTGTGCTCGGGATTACGCAAAATGAGGTGGAGGTCTTTTGTGATAATCAAAGCGTGATACACTTAACTAAGAACCAAATGTATCATGAGAGGATGAAGCATATCAACATAAAGCTACACTTCATTCGAGGTGTCTTCGCTGAAGGGTCCGTTCTTGTTGAGAAGTTACATACGGACAAGAATCCGGTGGGTATAGCTGCAAAGGCGGTGACAAGGATCAAATTTTGGCATTGTTGCGACTTGATCAACGTCACAAAGTTGAGCAACTAGACGAGGATGTGGAGATTTGTTCTAGGGAGGTTCTTGATGTTGTTGGTTGTTGTTCGGTCCCGGTTCTTCTTGAAACCAAGGCCGAGATTTGTGGGTTTGTGGTTTTATTTTAATGGGCCGAGCCCATATTTCCTTGTGAGTCATGTTTCCTCTTCCTTTGACTTTGTACTTGAATGAAGAAACAAAGAAAGTGGGTGGGTATTTAAAAGGAAATTGTTTCTTTTGTTTGGGTATAAAAGGAAAACAAAGCATGCAGGTTAAGTATCATTGGGAAACAAAAATAAGGGCAAAAACAGAATGAGGGTTTAGAACGACTCTTAGGACAAACACTTTGAGAGAAACTCTTGAGAGAAAGGAGAAAACATTGAGAGCTTGTAATTCTTGTATTCTTGGATCGATTCTAGTTGAACCGTTCTTACAGGACGTAGGTGGAAACACATAACCTGAGTAAAATCTCTTGCGTTCTCTTTATGTTTCTTGCCTTAGATTATTTGATTTCTTGTTGGAAAACAGATGACATTCAACTGATAATGCTAGCAACGGTGTCGTAGGCGGTGGAGAGACCATTGATGAGTTGGAGAACGAGTCATTGTTCACTGACCTTGCTCTTGGCATCTTTGAGCTGATCCTCCAACGACTTGAGATGGTGATAGTAAGCAGAAATGAAGTGGATAGAGATTAGGCGGCTGTTGATGAACCCACTTTCAAGATTGGAAACCCATGCACTGTGATTGTCATGGAAAATGCATTTGAAGCGGAGCCAAGCCTTATGAGTGGTTGAACCAACTTGAATCACGGTAAAAAGAAGATTGTCACTGATGGTACCGTGGATCCAGGTGAGAACTATGGTGTCCAATTGCTTCCGTTTAGCTTCAGAGACATCGTCCGGACGAGAAGAGCCATCGATGTGGTCCAAAACATTGTGTGCGCGAGCTATGATTTGGAAAATCTCGGCCTAGGTATGGTACTGAACCTTTTGGAGATCTAGTATAAGCGACATCTGATTATGAATGTTCGTAACTATATGAGCCAAGTGAAAACTCGCGGTGTAGGTTGTACAAGTGGTTTTGGTGTGGCGGACGGATGGTTGTTTTCATTGTTAAAAAGGTTTGTTTCGCTGAAGGAGGAGACCATCGATAAAAAATAAATTATGAAGAAGGTAAGTTTATTATGGCTCTGATACCATGTAATTTGGTAAGAATTATGTAAATGAGTCCCTGTGGAGCTCCATCGATTTATCCTCTATTAACAGATGGTTTGCACAAAGTATAAGTATGAACAGTATCTTTACATCCTAAATACAATATTAACTAAATCAATTTGTATTAACCATATCAATCATATATACTAACACAATATACATGACTCACATTCTCCCTCACGATGTTGAAAAATGCATGCGCAAAAAATTTAGCCACAATTTCCTGATACCCAACACTGGTGCGATTGTCGGTAAAACAATGAATATATCCATATGACAAAACCTACTTTTAAAGCATAGTTTCAATAAATTTATGTCTCTATTATTTCCTAAACACAACCACAAAATGAATTCAAACATAAATTTAACATGTAAACTATGTCAATGCAACAATCCAACACTAAAATGAACTACAATATCATGGGTTTGTAGAAATAATGGCATTCATATTAAAAGAGCGTAAATTCAATGATAAAATATGAGAAATTGAACAATTGCTCCCAAGCTCCATTTTGTGTTGGAACATCACTTGGTTACCATGTAGGAGAATGGGATTCGACACTGATGTTTTGCTTTATCCTCGAAAGAAATTTGAAGGTTTATTTTTTAGGAAAATGGTCAAAATTGACAGCTTATATTGAAAATAACATTTTGACCGTCATAAACCAACATCGTTACGTGTCGAACATGGTTTCGATTCCTTAGAAACAACTTGTCTACTTCGGCGTACAAATTCCCCTCAAACCATCGAACATAGTTGAATAAATGTCGATGTCAATTTCCCGTCGGACCAAGCGACACAAAAATTTACTGATGTTGGTAATTTAATTTTTGTAACCTCAGTTCCCCACACCTGAGATAAAAACCCAACATTTTACGTTGCCTTTCAAATAACCTAAGTAACAAATATTTTTTACCTTATTTATTTAGAAAACCAAGGTAAACGAAATTTTTTACCTTGATTTTCAGCATTTCTTCAAAAAAATGAGAAAACTTTTTACCTTGAGTTTCTTTAGAGAAAAAATGAGATAAAAGGATAAAGTAAAATAATGGTTTTCTTGTATTGTTGGTAGACAATGGATAATTGATACTTTCCCCCCTTTTCTCTCTCACTTTAGATCCTTAAGTCAATACTATGCTATAATTTTTTTTAAAAGAAGTCAATACTTGGTATACCGGTCACCTAAAACCCAGTATTTTGGCTACGAAACTTTAGAAGAGAGAGTGTTCAATGCGGTCAATAACACTAGTACTAAATCTATGATTAAAAGATGGCTTTACTAGTCAAAAGCTAGGTAATATGTTGTGAAATTTTTTAATCATATGGGTAGAAAAGGTGGATTGAAGAGTTGAACATACAGATACGGGTTATATTTACTTTTAATTTTAAATTTCATGTCAAAAGTTTGTTTCACATTAGAAATTCTACTGAAGAATGCTAATATGCAGTGATAAAACTACTCCCAAACCACTCTTGTGGTTTGGGTTAATTAAATAATCAATTTATCTCCTCCACCCCAACAATTCAAACCACAACTAAAACACTATATTTTTTTCTCCACAATGGTGGAAACCACTCTCAAATCACTCCATGGAACACGTTTGATTCTCTATATCCTACTCATTAATTATACTTTTAATAATTAATTCAAATACATTAGTATACAGAAAATAAAATGAAATGTAAAATTTAATAATACACTTTGATTTTTTAATTTTTGTTCATTTTCTAATTTTAAGTTTTAATTTTAGTATTTTATTCTTATTTTAAAAATTAATGTTATGCACTTTGTTTTTATTGTAATGTCATTTAATATTATTTTCTAACATCCATACTAAATTTTGTAGTTTTTGAAAAAACCATTATTTAAACAACTTAAAAATAATGTTACAAAATATGAAATGTTTAATTATACTGAATAAACAAATTGACAGGAACATTTAAATACGAAATGTACATCATAATATTATAATTGATAAAATCACACAATGCGCGATGGGAATCAATCGAAATTGATATTGATCTAGTCTGACCAATTGTTACAAAGACATGAATTTAAGGTATGATCTAGTCTGACCAACCGTGACAATCCAATCAAATTAAACACTTTAATTTCCATAAAGTAACTTCAATAGTCGGGATCTCAACTCTTCCTCCTCAGGGGACAACACATCCTTTTCCAGCAGAGCATGTAAAATTTTGCAATCATTATCAAGCTTCCGTTGGATTCGATCATTTGTCTGCTGTTCTAGTTCGATCTCCCGCTCTTTCACGCACCAGTCCAATTTTTGTTGTTCAAGAATTCTTAGCCTATTTTAGGTCATTGTTTTTGCCAAGAAATTCAGCCGCCTCTGATTGTAGCCTTGAAATTTAGCAGCTTTAACCCTGATGGGCCTAGGTGGATATTGAGGTGTACCACATTCATTGCTAGTTAAAGGTGTTGTTGACGCTCGTGGTGAAGGTACTTCGCCCGGTACATACTGTGTCATAAATTTAGAGTGCCTTTTGCACACTTTATAGCAATGAGTAAATGTGAATGGTTGGTTACCTCCATCCGTGAAAATCTTCACTTCATAGCTTGAACGTCAACATCACTAGCGCAGCTCCCACGTTGATTGAAATGATGTTTGGCTTTGTTTTCACATCTCACGTACATGGCAACGTAGTGGGCAATTTTATGTCACCTTGTCTTGCACGACTTTATTGTCCTTATGCGTCCTTCACAGTATTCATTCACCTCATTAGTAATTTTAGCCCAAAAACACTCCGTTCTGACCCGTACCGATTACAGCATCGATGGAATGCGAGAACCAAGCCCCGACTAGAGTGTCATCATCTAGTCCATCTCACTAATTTGGACCGACTAGAGTGTCATCATCTAGTCCATCTCACTAATTTTGAGTCTTTCTTCTTCGTGTCATCGCTCCCACGCACTTCCACGCCATCAATGTCTTCACCAACTTCAATATCCAAAGAAATTGAATGTTATTTTAGATTCACAAACATCTACACGTACTGAATTGAAATATTTTAGTTCACGCAACATATGTTACTTACGTATGGTATTTTACAAGGCATACTAACAAAGCATATCACAATAATAAACACATTTTAAATGTTAAAGTGTTTACACTTTCAAATGATTGCGCAAATAATGTAATTTACATAAATGATATGAATTTACATAACTTGTACGCAAATAATGTAATTTACATAAACTGTACGCAAATAATGTAATTTACATAAACTGTACGCAAATAATGTAATTTACATAAACTATACGCAAATAATGTAATTTATACAAATAATACAATTTACAATATGTAAATATATACGTGGATAACAATAAGCAAAATTTAAAAACCATGGCATACCATGCTGAATATCATAACCTTCGGATTGACTACCAAGTTGGTCAGATGTACCCCGCCCTCCTTGTTGAG
>JAULKM010146813.1:0-17648 GCA_032355605.1 Rubia tinctorum | reverse complement strand
AGATGAGATGTTCCCGTATCGATCTTCTTCCTTCCCAAATATACATCGTTCTTACAATCCTTACATGGACAACAAGCCCTGACAACATCACTCTTCGGATGATGAGATGTTCCCGTATCGATCTTCTTCCTTCGTATATATACATCGTTCTTACAATTCTTACATGGACAACAAGCCCTGACAACATCACTCTTCGAATTAGTTTGGATGTGGCTCTAGTGCCATTCATGATTGTCTTTGGGAATTTACGTGTTGAGTGGATGTTATTTGCATTTCATTTTAGGTGATTGGCTATGAATAGAATTCAATTAATTGGTAGAGATTTGATAAAATCACTTGATTACATCCCTTTGGTAGAGTCCTTTATTGTGGTTGCATTTGAACATGCTTCGAAGAGTGATGTTGTCAGGGCTTGTTGTCCATGTAAGGATTGTAAGAACAATGTATATTTGGGAAGGAAGAAGATCGATAAAGGAACATCTCATCATCCGAGGGTTTCAAACTAGTTACACCCCTTGGGTGTGGTACGAAGAGGTTTTTATGCCAAGAGTTGAAGATGTTATCCGTAAAGAGGTTAAGAATTTAGGTGTGCATGATGGATTCGAGGAGATGGTGGAGGATGTTGCTAGAGAATTCCACAGTAAACCCACAAAGTCCTAGAAGCTTTGAAAAATGACATGAAGACGCTGTTGTACATCAGAAGTAAATATTCAGTGTTGAGTGCCACTTTGTGAATGATGAATTTGAAAGTGAAATTCAGGTGGACTAATAAAGGCATGATAGAGATGCTTGAACTAGTTAAGAAATTGCTTCCTGAAGGCAATCTTTTGCCTGACCATTCGTACGCCGCTAAAAGAGTTCTTTTTCCTATGAGAATGGAATTGAAAAAAATTCATGCTTCCCCAAATGATTGTATATTGCATAGAGGGCCAAAAGATGAGGACCAAGACAGATGTCGGGTATGTGGTGAGTCTCGTTACAAGTTAAATCAGGGCGGTATTGCGGTTAGGGCAGATGCTGATTTAATTTCGAAGAAAAAAAATACCAGCTGAAGTTTTATGGTATCTCCCTATCATTCCCTGGCTTAAGAAGTTGTTTGCTTGCAAACAAGATGTGAAGTTGTTGCGTTGGAATTCTGAGAGAGACCAGCCTTCGGATGACGTGATTTGACATACGTCCAACGGTGAGCAGTGGAAAAAGATTGATGCAATGTACCCTGAATTTGGTGCCAATGCCAGGCATTTGAGACTTGGCATTTCCACAGACAGTATGAATCCGTTTTGTAATATGAGCATCACGTAGAGCTTGTGGCCCATTAAGTTAGTCATATTACAATCTCCCATCGTGGTTGACAATGAAACAAAAGTATGTCCTGCTATCGATGATGATATCAGGCCCTAGGCAACTCGGTAATTATATAGACGTGTAGCTTGTTCCTTTGGTGGATGATTTGTTGACGTTGTTCATGGATGGGGTCCGCACTTACGATTGTTGGGAAGGAGAACATTTCACATTAAAGGCTTTGTTGTTTTGTATGATAAATGACTTTCCCGCATGGAAATTTGTCAAAATACTCGACGAAAGGGCACTACGCATGTCCATGTGATTGTACATTTGGTCTTTGAGATCAAGCTGTGTGGTCCTGTGTTTCTAAGGTGGATGATCCTTTCGAGAGGTATATGAAAATTCTTCAAACATTTTGCGACGAACCGATACACACCTGATACAAGTATTGTACAACGTTACATAGCAGAGGAGGTGATTGAGTCTGTGAATGATCGTTTGTGAATGAGCGTTACGTGGTGGTACAACGTTACTTCATGGAAACACTGACTTACCAACACTAACCATAACATCTTTATCTAGCCCCTTAGGACTAGTCCGTGAATGATTGTCTAGTTGGATTATCACCCTAGTTTCTTTCAAGTCTCCTAGGTTTAGATCTTTATAAAGGGCAAAAGGCATGACATTTATAGAAGCCCCTAAGTCTAACATTTGATTTTTAACAAATTTAACTCCTAAGTCTATGAGAATGGAAAACATGTCGGGATCAACAATTTTCTTTGGTAGGATTTTAGGATGCAAAGTGGCTATCCCTCAAATTTTTACCTTTCCTACTTTATTAATTGGTTTGGCTATTGATAAATGGATTTTTCAAGAATTTAGCGCAACTAGGAATTTGATCAATGACATCAAGTAAGGGGATATTAACTGCAACGGTTGAAGACCTCATGAATTTCTTCATTATCCACGACCATCTTTTTCTTTGCCCTCAATGCCATCGAAAACGGTGGAGGAGATGTAACCTTCTCAATTCTCTTAGTGGAGGCCCCAACCTTACTTCACGATCTACTTTCTTTTGCTCCCTAGTACTATTTTCAACGAAATTTCTTCTTCAAGCCTTGCCTTATTGTTATCCACCACTCGTTCTTCCTCTTGAAATTTGTCACTCTCGGATTCCTTCACCTCCTTCCCGCTACAACACGTGATAGGACTCATGGTTTGTCTTTGATTTACCTCAGGTTGGGATTAAAACTACCCGAAGTTCCTTGTTTCAAGTTGGCTCATGGAGCTGTTCAACTGACCCACTTAAATCTTGAGATTTTTAATGCCCGAGAAGGCACTTGTGCCCAACTTCTTAATATCTCTTCTTGTTCTTTTTTGTGAAAATCTCATTGCTGTTTATGACTTCAGTAATAGCATAAATTAGCTCCTTGTGTTCCAACTTCAATGCCCCTCCTTGATTGTTGGAACTACCTTCACCCCTTGGGTAAGGTTGTGGAAGTCCCCAGTTGTAGCTTTAGCCTCCCTTATAGTTAGTTTGACCATTTTGCTCGTCCATTTAACGGAAGGTTGGATGATCTTAGTAGAGATGATTGAAGCTATTTGTGTGAGGGTCTTGAGCTATATATCCTCCTTGGTTACTTTGGATCCCTTATTGTTGACCTCCCACAAATTTCCTATTCCCTTCAAAGCCTTGGCCTCTTTAGTAATTTAAGGCTTTCACTTCTTCCAAGTCATCTTGCACTTGAGGGCGTTTGTCCGTTAGATGATCTAATGAACAAAATTTGCAGACTCTAACCTGCTACACCCTCCTTTTCATAAACTCTTTCATCATTGAGGAAAGTGCTTTCACTTGCTCCTCTATCTTGGGAGAGTATGTAACATTTTTATTAGCTCTATCCCTCAACCTTGTGCCGAATTGCCTTGTTCCACTAGCCATTTCTTTAAACATGCCATGGCGTCCTTCTAGTTTTGTTGGGGATGGATCTGTCACATGCCGAATTCACCATTCGCATGTTATCACCGCACAACCCCTCGAAGAAGTAGTAGACCAAATCACCATCCTTGAAGGGATGATATGGTAAAATAACCAATAATATATTGAATCGCTCCCAGTACTCGTAAAGAGTCTCATTGGGATGTTGAGAAATGTTAGACAACTACTTTTTAAGCCTGGCTGACTTTGACGTGGAAAATAATTTCTCCAAGAAGCGTCTGTTCATATCCATCCAGCTTTTGATAAACCCCAGAGGAAAGTAGTACAACCAGTCCTTTGCGACATCGCGGAGTGAGAATGGAAAATGTCGAAGGTTGAAATCTTTCTCTGAGACTCCAAGGGCTTCATATTGGTGTAGACCAAATGGAATTATGTGAGGTGCTTGTTTGGATCTTCTCTGGCATACCATGAAAAGTGTACAAGCACTAGATCATGCCCGACATGAGCTCATAGGTTACATTGGCGGATAGAGGTGGAAAGATAATGCATATCGGTTGATTTTGTAGTTTTAGAGCCAAAGCGCAATAGAAAAGGAAGTAGAAAACGGGGCGTAATCGTAATAAATTTAACCGTATCCACAAATTCCTGCCATATCAACCCATTTTAAAAGTAGTTACGTGAGAGTTCCTACCTAAGAGTTCTGCTATCCTCTCCATTAGCATCTCTCCTTCAATATCAACAAGTTCTCTTGGAACCTGCTCAGTTGCCCTTCTTCTTCAATGGTTTGAGGAAAGTAGTGTAATGGTCTTAAGTTTGTGGCACATGTATGTACCATAAAAGAGGACCAAGAAAATACTTGTCCTTCAACAATCACTATCACACAACGTGAGAATACTTCAAGAAAATAAAACAAGAGTGATGTGCACTTTCATTCATGCGTTATCCAATGCATTTGACACGCTTGTTATTATGTTTTGTTTGGTTGATTGCTAGTTTTAGTTAGGTTTACTTTACAAAGAGTTTAGATGATTGTTGTTGGTTTTCTTATCTAAATCCCAAGTTCTATAGACTTAATTGGATCCAATAGACACTATTTTCTCATGAGTGCCTAGATCTTCTTTTGTGAGCTTATCAGTAGGTTTCTCGTGAGCGCGTCGATGTACTTTGAAGAAGGCCATCCGAAAAGGTGGTAGAAAATTGCAGAAGGCTATTTTCAAGGATGGTAGAAGACTAAATTCCATGAGTCAAAACATGGTAGAATATAGAAGGGTAAAAGAAGGAAGACAAAAGAGCGAAGGAATTGAGATCCGAGAGTTGTACAAAGTTTTTTGGAATTATACAAGAATAATAAGCATCTAAAGGTTGAAACATTGTATTTTTCTTCTCTAGTACTATAAAATAAACTACAAGAACTCTCAAATCAAATTAGTAGTTCATCTGTAGCGGAGCAAACAAATTTTGAAAGAAGCAGGACTGGCCAGCCTCGTGCCACGAACCTCAAGTACGAGGCTAAGCCTCGTGTCAAGCCCTTCAAGCACAAACCAAACTTCCCAGCATGAGCTATTAGGGCCAAAACGGGGTGATTGGAGCCTTTATGCATGTGTTAGCCGAGACATTTGACACATTTATTATCATCCTTTGTTTGGCTGATTGCTAGTTTTAGTTAGGTTTACACGACATAGGGTTTAGACAGCCATTTTTGGTTTTCATGTCTAAATCCCACGTTTTGTAGACTTAATTGAAACTAATGGACACTTTGTATTCATGGGCACCTAAATCTTCCTTTGTGATCTCATTAATAGGTTGCTCGTGAATACTTTTTCATCATCTTTTTGTAGAAAGCCATATGCAAGGGTGTTATAGGGTATTTGAAGGTCATTCATTAGCGAAGGAAGTGTTGTTTGAGATTGCACAGAGTTCTAGGAATTATCCAAGAAGAATCACCCCCTGAAAGTGGCACCATTTGATTTTTCTTCTCGAGTACTATAAAATCAACTACAAAAATTCTCAAATCAGATCAGCGGCTCTTATGTAGCAGAGCAAACAAGTCAGCCGGTTGGACCAGCCAAGGCTTGCACCAGGGCCAACACAAGGCCAACCCAACCGGCACGAGGGGAGCCTAGCACGACCCATGCCAGCACTCACCATGGACCATGCCAAGAAATATGGGTTGTCTTAGAGGCCTCTAACACGAGCCGTGTAGACCCTGACTGCATGTGCCCAATGTCTTCATTTCACTCCAAAATTCAGCTAAGTATGAGCGCGGACCATTCCTTTTCACACGTTCCGCATCGTTTCAAGTCACTAATGCCAAGACCAGTTCACGAGGTGTGATGAACAATATGGAACGTGCCCTGATAATGAGCAAAATGATGTTCCAGCCGATGGGGTGCGCTAAACAACATGGGATGCGCAATCAAAATATCAAAAATAGAGTTCCAGCTGGTGGTCCATGTCGGTTAACACAGACCACACTAGCACGAGGTAGATGGCCCATGCCAAACCGAGTCTTCCATGCTGGCACGAGGCCACGAGTCATTCCAAGATCGATGGCCCGTACCAGTATGAAGGGGTGGCTAGCATGGACCGTGCCAGACGCCACCTCCCGCGCCTTCGCGGTTGCTAGGGGTTTTGCCCTATTTTTGGGCCTTTTTCAAGGCCCAACTCCCTACTACTATATATATGGACCCTTATCTACTAGAATTTAAGTTTATGCCCACTTTTCATCTTTAAGAGTAATTTAGAGAGAAAAAAATATGCTTTCTTCTCTCTAGATTATTTTTCTTTATGCTCTCTCTTTATTTTTCTTTTGCCCAAAAGTGTTGAATCCAATGCAGTACTTGGTTTCCATACTTAGGGAGTAGGTAATTAACTTGGGAATTATATTTGTATTCATGTATTAATATCTACTTTTTGATATTTCTTAGATCAACCTATTTCTATGTGAGTTATGAAATTATGTTAGATTGTTTTAATGTTATTGTGAATTTCATGATTGTCACACTTAGTTAGCACAAACCTAAGTCAACTTTCATGTTGCTAGAATATTGATACCCCCCCGGAGGGACACCTAGATGCAATTGGGGTAACGATAGGTCTGGATCCACGTGGGTGTGTGCAAATAGGTTGCCGTTATTTACGTTACGATTGACCATGCACTAGTAAGCTGACGAGTTGGTCTAATGGGTAGCGGGTAGAGATAGATTGCGTAGAAAACTAGGGTTAGATTTGCAACCCTAGAGCCATCGATAAGGTGCTTCGCCCAATTTTCTTTTTTAGGCATAGGGAGAAACATTCATGGTTTAGTGCCCAGGACGTAATCGCACGAGGAAGATCCAGATCTGCATGGAAGACAGGGTCATTGTTGCACTGCCCTAATTATGGAGGCAGTGCCAACGGAAGAATATGTGTGCACCCTACATGACAAGTATGGGGAAGTGTTGACCATCGGCCACACCACGAGTCAAAAACACTAAAATAGGCTTATAGTTGTATTTGATGAAATCGATGATCAAAATGACATTACTCATGTTGCGAAAATATTCCATAAGTGCTAGTTTATATAGTTTATTCTTGTGATCATTTTCATGCTAGTAGTTTTAGTTATAAAAACCCCCCAACTCTTGTTTTACCAACACTAATTATTCCTAACACTTGGTCGGGTTGACAAACTGATCACAGTTGTGCGTAGTTAAATATTAGATTCCTAACACCTAGACGACCCCGGTACTTGCCACTATCTACAATTCTTGGTAGCATAGTAGTAGGAGAATGAGTAACATTAAAAATATCAATCTTTGACAGCCTCCTCTTGGTTTTCAATTGGTTATCGGATCACCCACCAGCTGATTGATTTAACGATGCCGAGAGGGGGCGGGTTAAATTTTGGCGTCGTTTCCGGAGATATTAGTTTAAAGGTCTAGTAGTTAATTTGCATAACATGTTAGTTGAGTAGTTAGTGTTGGTTTCATTTTTTGTTGGATTTTTTTGTTGAGCTTTCTTTCTAGTATCCGGTTACTTCTGACCCTCTTTGCTACTGTTATTTTTAGTTGGCTACTATTTTATTCCCGATTTATGGTACACACCTGTACCATGAACTTGGAGTTTTACATTATCTAGTGGAATACACAGGTGGTAGGCAACGAAGGCAGAGGAGATCTAGACCAGAAGCTTCACAAGAATCAATTTCGGTAGTTGTAGAGAGCAAAGAAATGACTGAGGATAGCCGCACTTTCATAGAGTTGATGGCTCCAAATTTGGAGAATCAATCCCTTTACATCATCTTCCCACCGTTGCCACGCAATGTGACCTGTGAACTCCAGAGTGGTATGATATTCCTCACCAATGTTCCATGGAATAGCCGGTGAAGATCTAAACAAGCATATTTCGTAATTCCACCTAGTTTGTACCAATATGAAGGCGGGGGAGTCTCGAAGGAAGATTAAAAACCACTTAGGAAGTTAGGAAAATTTAAAGTAGGGGGAGTTGCTACTCTATATCATAGAAATTTGGCCTAAAAATGTGATGACCTCGGGATGTTTTCAATTCCTGTTTCTTTAGGTAGTAAATTGGTGAAAAGTGCTATGATTGTTCTAGGAGCCTCTATTAATGTCACCCCTTCTTGCATTTTTTATAACCAACAAATAGGTGAACTTAGAGAAACAAGGGTAGTTTTCGAAATGGCCGATCACTCGCAAATTAGTCTTTGGGGTCTAGTCAAGGATGTGATGGTTTGAATGGGAAGCTTGGTGTTTTCGACGGACTTCTATGTCCTTGATGTAGCGCACGATGGTGGTGCACCATCAATTTTATTGGGGAGAACTTTTCTTAAAACATCAATGACTAAGATTGATGTTCATTAGAGAACACTAACCTTAGAAGATGGCATGGATAGAGTAGGTTTTGATATTTACAAATCTAAACATGATTCACCTAATCCCTCTATTGTGTGCAAGGCATAACCTTATGTGAAGAACTTGCTCAAGATGATGAAACTTTTGATGACAATGATAAAGATAGTCCAGTTTATGAGATCTTTGATAACTATGAGAGAGATGATAAAGAGAGATGATATAATTCCTACCTTGCACTTCAATTGTGATGATCATGTCCATGAAACTTGTGCTTTGCATGATGTTAGTGATGATTTATCTATCTTGGATTGCTTTTCTATGCTCACTAACATGCAATGGTTAATGGATAGTGGCAAGGACGTAAAACACATTCGACCACCTCCTAAACCAAAGGACATGGATAAGGACTCGACATTGGCTAGGAAAGGATATTTTCTCTTCTTGGGAAAAAGAATGCTTAAAGGTAAGGATGACACCTTGTGGAAACCTATTCACAAGGATGTCATCATGGGTAGAGTTGCTGATAGAGACTCCGGAGACCCAACGGTAAGTTTCTTCAATTGAAATTCATGAAAAAGAAATATGTCGTGATGACGACAATAAAAATACGTGATTTTTCTTTTCTTGCTTTGCTCTTGATATGTTTTTGGTAGATATATTTTGCATGTTAATTTTAGTGTTAGACAAAGGATCTTGGGATAAAATTCTTGTTGGTTGATAAATTTTGAGTCCAAATCTCGGTCTTTTTTGTGTAAGAAAACGGATTTGTTAGGTGACTGACCCTCTCCCTCTTAACGTCGCTAATAAATAATCTTTTCACGGGAGATATACTAAGCCGAGAGGGGACCATGAGTCAAAGATAAAAATTTATATGTTGCTCCCGCTCCTACTACTATACTACCAAGAATGGTGGATAGTGGCAAGTACCGGGGTCATCCACAGAGATGTTAGTAATCTAATAATCAACTAAACACAACAACGGTCGAGTCGTCAATCAAACCACGTGTTAGGAATAAACAGTGTTGTCAAAATAGTCATCGGGGGGAGTTTGAAATAGCAATTACTAGCATGCAATTAATCACAAGAATCAACAATATAAACTAACACTCGGGGAATAATTATGTAACATGGTCAATGTTATTTCGTTCATCGATTTCGTCAAATACAAGAACTAAACCCTATTCTAGTGTGTGACACGTGGTGCAGAAAATGGTCAAAACTTTCCCCTATCTATCACATAGAGATGTACATGTAAATTCTTCCATCAGCCACGCTTTCTCAACTAGGAGAATGCAACAATGGCTATGGCTCATTGCGCAGGTTTGATTCTCCCCCGTGCGCTTAAGTCCCTGGAGGAACACCACGAACAAACCACCCTAGGCCTACAAAGGCAAAGGAAGTAGCCCTATTATCGATGGCTTTAGGATCAACAAAAAATTTCTAGTTTGCTACCTAATCTATCTCTACCCGCAACCCACCGGACCTCTTTGGTCGGCTATCTAAAGCATGGTCGATCGTGATGATTAACAATGGTAACATTGTGCACACGCCCAATTCCGGACTATCGTCACCCCAAGTGGATTTAGGTTTCCTTAACCTGGGAGTAGCAATGGTGCACCAACATGAAAGTAGACTTAGTTGTGTGCCAACAAAGTGTAACAATCATGCAATTCATAAGAATATTAAGAACAAGCCAACATAATAATCACAAAACACATAGAAATGGGTAGATCTAGAAATCTCACAAAATATAAATTAGCACATGAATACAAATATTATCTCCAAGTAATATCCCAACTCCCTAAGCATTAAATCCAAGTATTTCATTTGATTCAACACCTTTGGGTAAAATAAAAATAAAAAGATGAAAATAAAAGAACCTAGAGAAAAGGAAGAGTGTTTTTTCTCTCTAGCCTACTCATAAGATCTAAAAATAAGTATAAACTTAAACCATAGTATACATAGTCCATATATATAGTATTAGGGAATTGAGCCTAAAAATAGGCCCCAAAATGGCCAAAAACCCTAACAGCCGCAACTGGCGCAAGGGGTGACTCGTAACATGGCATGCCGACCCTTACACGGGAAGTGCCAGTCATACTGGAACGGGTCATCATTCTATGCACAGGTCATTCCCCTCATGCTGGCGTAGCCTATGTCAGCCAGCGCGGGCCGTTGGCCTGCTCTCTGTTTTACTCTTTCTGATCCCCATCCCACTTTTTTGGCGCGCCCCGTTGGCTGGAACCTCATTTTCCTCAGTACCTCGGTGTGCCCCGTGCTATTCTTCATAACCTGTGGGCTGGTCTTGGAATTTATGACTTGAAACAGTGTGGACCGTGTAAAACAGAATGTCCCACTCTTATACTTATCCATTTTTTGGAGTGAAAAGGTAACTTAGAGTGCATTGCTAGCCAAAACGGAGACCCCTCGTGCAGGAAATTGACACGGCATATGTCGGGTGGTATGAGCAATGCCACCCTGAATGGGTCGTGACTTGTGATACGAGCCATGCTAGATTTGGTCTCGTGCCGGGCTTGTGCGGTCCGTGTCTGCCGTGGCTAGTTTGATTGGCTAACTTCTTTGCTCCGCTATGGATGAACCGTTGGTTTTATTTGGGAGTTCTTGTAATCAATTTTATAGTGCTCGAGAAGAAAAATCCAATGGTGATACTCTAAAGGGCTGATTCTTCTCAGATTTTTTCCAGAACTCCCTGCAATCTCGAACAACTATCCCTCTATTTCTTTCTTGGCCTTCTTGAACTTTGAATTCACTTTTTTTTCTCCAAATTCCATCTACTACCATGCTTTGGAGTTCTTGGCCTTCAATATACTAACATCCTTGCGAATGGCCTTCAATATCTTCTACTATCCTTGCCAATGACCTTCAAATATCTACTACCACCCTCACAGATGGCCTTCCACGAAAGAAAATGAAAAATCACTCACGAGCAACCTACTAATGAGATCAAAGAGGAAGATCTAGATTCCAGTGAATACAAAGTGTCCATTAGCTTCAATTAAGTCTTCAAAACTCGGGATTTAGATAAGAAAATTAATAATGGTTGTCTAAACCCTTTTTCGTGCAAACCTAACTAAAACTAGCAATCAACCAAACAAAAGATGATAATAAATGTATTAAATGCATCGGCTAACGCATGCATAAAGGTGCACACCAGTGATAAAGTTTCTTCGAAAAAAAGGAGAAATAAGGAAAAAGGGAGTATGCACGAGGGGTGCCTCGTGCCAAAACCCTTCTACACGAAGAGTACCTCGTGTCAACCCATTTGAGCACGAGGTGTAACTCGTGCCAGGTTTCGTGTGCTGTGATTTGTTTTAGGCTAAAATTTTGAATATTAATACCAAAGATGAAATTTGTTCCCCTTTAATTCAGCAAAGCTTTTGTTTCCTTCAAATGTTGGCGTAAACAATACATCTACACCTCCCTTGTGAATAAATAGATCGTTACTTTTGTCCCTTACACTCTATAATTTCAAAAATGTCATCCTTATCTCATTTGTACCCCCTTTTAAATCACCTTCTTTGCTGAAAATAATGATCCATAGTACATTACTTCACCCATAGAATTTATTTAGCTCATTAGAATCTCTCAAAAGCACTCACTCTAATTTCTCCTTCGTGAAACTCAAAATTTTGAGCCTATTTTCTAAAAAATTAGCATTTTTTGCTTCTTCTTGTGTGGATTCTACATCTCTTGGCTTTAAATTTTGGGTAATCCTTTAAGCTTTATGTTTACTTGCTTTATCTAGAATGATGGTGATGGGATGAGAAGCTTTATACTCAAAAATATGTGGAATTGTTTTTGAAGAAATTTTTAGGTTATTTGAATGAGCTTGTATTGAACTAAGTGTGAGGGGAGCATTGTTCTTATGCGTTGATGATATGATCTTCATTGATTGTGATGATTTAGGAGAGACAAATCTTAATTGCATGCTCTATTTGATTGGAAGCTATGATTTCATGGGTTGGTTGTTTAGAAAGAATTCTTCTTGATTAAATGGTCTTTGTGTTGAGATAGCATTATTGGGAATGTTGTGGCTATGTAGGAAGAAGTGTTCTTTTTGAATGAGTCTTGATGCATGCTTTTGGTTATCCTTGCATAACCACTTTTTTCTTGTTGTGAATAGGATGGCTCCAAAAAGGAATAGGTCGGAAAAATAAACAACTTCTCGGGGTGACAATGGGAAGAAATCGGCCAAGGTTATGAGACGAGAGCTGGAGACTTCCCTTCCTCCTAACCCCATTTTTGTTGTTGATGGGTTTATGAGGTTGACCACCATTTCTGGGAGTGCGGCTCGGAGGTGGAAGAATTTGAATTACCCGAAGTGAACCATATTTGAGACGAAGATTACTTGCAAGGAAACCTTGGGAGCTCTAGGTCTACTCAAGCCTGTCACATATTTGCTAAGCCAAATAGGCCTAGAGATTTTCTTAGACAAGTATTCCAAGACCTACATACGGTGGACTTTGGAGTTTTTGGCGACCTTGGAGAAATCAAAGGACAATGAGGGGAGGAGAGGCATCCATTTCCACTTAGATGATAAGGAGTACACTATGTTACATCGGGACATTGCCCAAGCATTCGGGTGGAAGTACATGAAGGAGATCATGAAGGAGTACACTATGTCACACAGACAAGGCCTTCCATTTTCATTGAGTAATTTTTGGAGAATTATTTTAGGTCACATAGAGGAAGCATCTTTGCAAGGGCACCGCGATTGTCCATCCAGCATTTGGATATATTAAGCGATTGTTGTCCATGGGAGTATTTTATCACGGGGAGATTTCATAGTGTCCTAGTTCAAATGTCCAAATTCTTTGGGCGATGACTATAGAGGGGAACTTTTACCCCAACATGGTTTCAGCTTTCGTGGATGAATACATTGCCATGGGAAACAAGAAAGGTAAAAATATTCCTATGGGAGGCCTGGTTGGACATTTAGCTCAACACTTGGGCCATCCGGTTCCCTCTCCGTTTGCATGGAGAATTTGGGTCGTTCGGGGCACGGTACACGATAGAAAAGCTTGTGAAAGTGGGTATGGTGACCACCACGACTTCAGACGATCACTTTGTATGGTTATATGGTGGCTCCCTGGTGTGCAATTTCATGATTCTCCCCCAGTCAGAGCGTACACCTATCGACCAGGATACGGTGTTGGAGGACCTCTTCATATCCCCTAATCCTAGGTTTGAAAAGGATTTCTATAGAATCATATCAAACCCAGATAAAGACGCCGAGGATGACGACAACGAGACCCCCACTTAGGGCACCGATTAGGCGTACTCAGATACCCACAGATGTCCTCGACCAATTTTGCATATTCGGGGAATAGATTACAAGCTCCACCCGACTTATTCAGGAAATTGGTCATGCAGTGAGCAGAATGAGCATATAGTTGGAAGAATTTGGGAGTAGGCTGATTTCTATGGAGGGTACCATGCATGCTTGAGAGTCTAGGTTGGAGTCCATCGAGTGGGAAATGAAGGACGATTTTGCTATTGTAGATGAGAGATTGGATGTCCAAGGCTCGATGGTTTTGGGGATGTCATTCCTATTGAGAGGCAAGAATTGCACAAGAGGAGAGAAAAAGAAGACATGAGACACGACACTTGAGGAAGGACCCCTCGGGGTCACATGAGTGAGCTTCACTACTTTTCTCTTTCTCGCTCATGATTTTTATTGTTTAATTGCATTGGGGACAATGCAAAGTTCAAGTGTGGGGGAGGGAGTAGTGAAGCACTTATTATTTTTCATCTCGGGATTCCTTTGTGTTTTGGTATTATTTTGTTTGGTGGTTTTGGTGTTATCTTTGGTGTTGAGGAGTGTGTTTGAAATTTTGGTGGTGTAAATTTTTTTATTTTTCATTATCTTTTGTAGTGTGATGCCCAACTTAATTTGGGACATTTTATGCTACAACAAAAAAATTTAAAATTTAAAAAATATATATATACCCGGCTAAGTTGGAAGCCCGAAATGGTAGCTTAAGCAAAAATTGGAAGAAAGCCCGGATAAGTCAAAAGGCCTAGGTAAAAGTGAGAGGCAAGCCGACTAAGTTGAAAAACTTAGGCAAAAATGAGGGGCCGTGTGGGAAAAGGTGAGATGGTGAGCTCAACATGTGTAAATGATAAGATGAAAACCCGAAAGTCTCCTAGGAAAAATGAGAGAAATTGAGAGAAAATGGAAACTAAGTTGAGGATTCTTCGACTTTATCCTTGGTTGTAGCTAAGTTGATAATCTCGAGGTATCCTTAGTTACAACCAATTTGAGGATCTTTTGGATTATCCTTGGTATTTTTTTTGGCAACAACTCTTGGATTACTTTTGGCGGACTATTCGGTGGAGTAAGCTAGTTCAACACTTATCATTTGTACTTACCTTTTTCTTCACAATATTTTGGGTGGTTAGGTTAATTTAATATCTTCGGAGAGTGTGAGAGTTTTGAGATTCGTACTTCTTTTGGTGAACTAAGATAGCTTAGGAATAAGTTGAATGTATTAATAACTTCTTTTTGCATGCTACATTTCGCTTAGATATTTTCTTGTTTTAGCTTACCCGAGGATGAGTAGAAGTTTAAGTATGGGGGATTGATGTTAAACTTTATGCATGTGTTAGCCGATGCTTTTGATACATTTATTATCATTTTTTGTTTGGTTGATTGCTAATTTTAGTTAGGTTTACACAACAAAACGTTTAGACGGCCATTTTTTGGTTTTCTTATCTAAATCCTAAGTTTTGTAGACTTATTCAAGCTAATGGACACTTTGTATTCATGGGCACCTAAATCTTTCTTTTTTATCTCATTAGAAGGTTGCTCGTGAGTATTTTTTATCATCTCTTTGTAAAAGGCCATCTGTGAGGGTGGTAGAAGATATTTTAAGGCCATTTGCAAGGATGGTAGAAGATATCGAAGGCTATTTGCAAGGATGGTAGTAGATTGAAGGCCACGCACTGAAGATCATGGTAGTAGATGGAATTAAGCTCGAAAAATGCAGATTTGAAGTTTAAGAAGGCTAAAGAAGAAGCGGAGTACCTGTGATTGGAGTAGGGTTCCCAAATATTTAATGAGGTGAAGTACCTGTGATTAGAGCGACTCACTAGTTCCACCAAACTTGGACAAGGCTCCAAGTACTTACTCACATGTGGATTTGGGAACTAACTCTAAGGATTGGTTTTGGGGCATTTTATAGGTGGGTGAGACCCAACTATCTTATCCAAGTGTTTGCTCCACGATGCCTCCCCATACCATGAATTGGGGTTGTAGCTCAACACCGAATTGGGAAAGTCACAGTATGTGTACCATTGTCGCTTCTATTGGTCTTGTAAACCAACAACTTCCATCTCTCTCTCACACACTCACTCAACCAAGAGCAAGACTCTCTTGGATGATCGTAATGACATATCATACAAAATCTCGCTTGTTGAGCATCTCCTATCCACATTTTTTTCTTCAATAAAAACAAAGATAAAGAGAAAACAAAAAATTCTGAATCGTAGTCCAAGGGTTCTCGGTTGGCACCAAGAACTCAAGAAATACCTATTCTGTAAAATAACAAACACAAAACAAAAAGACTAACTACTTTATCAACTAGTAATGCAAGTTAACAATCAAAATTTTTAACTAGCATCCCCGGCAGCGGTGCCAAAATTTGATCTGCACTCCGCGAGGTTGTTAACAAACCAACCTTTTCTGGAGAGTTTAAATTAATCCGTGAAGCGCTTCACAAGGACAGAAATTTATATGTTGCTCCCGGACTAACTAAAAAAATACTAAAGAGTAGCTAGTGATGAGTCCGGGGTCGTCCTCAAAAATACTAGAATTCAAAGGTTAACTATGCAAGACTAACAATCGGGAGTCACTCCGATTTTGTGTCGGAATAGCTAGTATCACTAACATAGGTTTGTTTTGGGGGGAGGTTATCTGAAAACTACTAATCATGCAAAACAAGAAAACAAACTATATTAACCTAGTCTCAGGGATATTTGCATAACATGACCGGTTAATGACTTTGATCCTAGATTATATCGCATATAAGACATATAAACTTATCTCAATGCCCATGTCACTTAATGTGGCTGATAGTCGACACTTCCCAATGTCTGTCACACAAAGGTACCTAAGTCCATTTTAATCCTATCAAACCTGCTTGCATAATTAGGGAAGGTGCTTCAATCACTCTTTGGATACTGCAATTTCTTCCTCAAAAAGAAATACATCCCGGGCACTCCACTCTGCACTAATATAATGAAGGCCTTTGCCAACACATTTTTAAAAATACTTTTATGTTGGTGTGGTAATAGAAGGATATTATGATACTCTGTTTATTACTAGAACTGAATGTTTAAGATTTAAGTGATTATAGAATATACATATATATATAAGACAATGCAAATATTGTGTCCTTAAACTAATATATTAAGATATCATGTAAAATCCATTTCCAAACATTTTATAATTGTGTATGGATATCAATTCTATGAAGAAAATAATTTGTGTAGCACGATTAAATTAAAATTACCATAACATGTTTAGATTGAAGAAAAATGAAACCGTGGTATAAAACCTTATTACAATACTTTGTTATTTATGCATATTTATTTCTTGAATATTCGAGTGTTGCCATGACCATATTATTGTTATATAAAAATAATAATTGTGGGGGAAAATTAAAAGTGTGATTAAAGAACAATTATAACATTTTGTAATTAATTTTCATTTAAAAAAATTAAAGTTTGTTCAGATCTTATAAATTTAATCTCGTATTATAGGATATATCAACGATGTTGACCCGCCCCTCCCGAGGTCGCCAATAAATAACATTTGCACGGGAGGTCTACTAACTCGAGAGGAGAACAATTAGGGGTCAAAGATAAGAATTTATTTATTGCTCTCGTTCCTACTACTATACTACCAAGAATTGTAGATAGTGGCAAGTACTGGGGTCGTCCACAAAGATGTCAAGAATCTAGTATTCTAACAAACACAACTGTGGTCAAGTTGTCAATCCGTCCACGTGTTAGGAATAAACAGTGTTGTGAAAATAATCATTGGGGGAATTTTCAACTATCAATTACTAATATGCAATCAACGGATTAAATAATATAAACAAGCACTTGGGGAATATTTGTGTAACATGGTTGATGTTATTTCAATCATCAATTTCATCAAATACAAGAACTTAAACATATTCTAGTGTTTGTGTCACGTGGCGCGGACAATGGTCAAAACTTTCCCCTATCTGTCACATAAAGGTGTGCCTAAAAAATCATCCATCAGCTTCGCCTCCGCAACTAGATTGCTCAGGTCTATTTTTCCCCCGTGCGATTAAGTTCCAGGAGGAACACCACGAACGAAACTAACCCCAGGCCTAGAAAACCAAAGGAAAGTATCCGTCTTATCGATGGCTTCTAGGATTAACATAATAACCCTAGTTTGCTACCTACTCTATCTCTACTCGCAACGCTTCGGACCTCTTTGGTCGACTAACTAGATGCATGGTCGATCGTGACGATTAACAACGGTAACCTTCGTGCACACGCCCAGTTCCAGACTATCGCAC
>JAULKM010146802.1:0-17648 GCA_032355605.1 Rubia tinctorum | reverse complement strand
TATCTTCATTGTTGCTTAAACCTGCGGGCTATTTAAGTTTCAATATCCCTTTATAGACGTACCCTGTGGGCTAGACGTTTGTAGAGAAACCTTGTAAGTGTACCTTGCGGGCTAGAAGCTTATAAGTCAAGTTGAGTTTACCCTGCGGGCTAGACGCTGCGATTCGTGCATTTACTTGAGTTGGGTGAGATTCTCAAATAAATAAAGATCCAATTTTCCACAATCTAGAGTCTTCGCAAGGAGATTCATATCACGTAAGACCGTGAGCAACTATATCAGAATAATCTCTGCGCTGAATAGCTCCAATCTCTGATCGAGTGGCCATATGATGAGTGTGAGGCCGAGGTGGAGAGACTAGAGGAGCAGTCGCGACTGACAAAGTGACTGCTGGTGAAGGGGCTGGTGAGGGGGCCGGCAAATCGGGTGAACTGGTTGATGGCGAGATAGGCGAAGTATGATGCATCATAGCGGCTATTGGATGGTCGGAATACGCAGAGCAGACAGAACAAGGTGCTGTAGTCGGTGAGGATGATAGCATCGATGAGCCAGTAGTGCTGGCAACCATAGTGACAAGCCGAGCAGGAGGAGACGCCATAGCGGAAGAAGTAGAGATATCATATGTGGTATCAGTGGGATCCAAAAAGGTAGAGACATCCATAGAGGATGGAGGTACTGAAGTAGAACCATCGGCATAGAGGAAGAAAGTGTCGTCAAACTGAGCATGTCTGGTGGCATAGATCTTTCCAGACGAAGGATCTAAACACCGATATCCCTTGTACTGGGAGTCGTACCCAAGAAAAATAGAAGGAAAACTGTGAGGAGCGAGTTTGTGAGCTGCATATGGACGAAGATAAGGGTACACACGACAACCAAATGCATGGAAGTTCATGTATATAAGAACCTGACCATTAATAACTTCATATGGTGATCGTCCGCCAAGGACAGGAGTGGGCAACCGATTGATAGTATAAACAGCTGCAACAAAAGCGTGAGGCCAGTGAGAGAGAGGGACATGAGAGTGGTATAACATAGACAGACGCATCTCAAAAATATGGCGATGCTTGCGCTCAGCCCGACCATTCTGCTCTGAGGTGTACGGGCAAGAAATCTGATGGTGAATGCCCTTTGTCTGAAAGTGAGAGCGTTAGCGACCATTTAATAACTCAGTACCTCCATCACTCTGAAACACCTTAATGGTGGAAGAGAACTGGTTCTCCATAAAGGCCTCAAACTGGCGATAAACATCCCAAAAATCTGACTTGCGGGGCATCGGATAAAACCACGAGAGCCGGGAATAATCATCAATGAAAAGGGCATAGTAGGCGAACCCATCAGCAGATAAAATAGGATAGGGACCCCATAAATCACAATGAACCAGATCAAGTACCCTAGCAGCACATTTATCATTTGTATGAAAAGATAAACGTTTTTCTTTAGCCTTTTCACACGCTTCACAAAGTGTGAGTTTAAGCAAAATAGATAAGACAGCTAAGGCTCTAGAAACACGCAAACCAGAAATAATGGAATGCAGAATGCAGAACATGACCAAGTCTAGCATGCCAGATTTCAAAAGACGCTGCGACTGATTTGACTTAACAGTAGACAGTAAAGCAGATGCACCATAGTCTAAGACATAAATACTATCTTCAACATGACCGTGACCCAGGGTTTCGATAGTGATTTTATGCCAAATAATAAATGAACGATCATCAAAGTAGACAACAACATTTAAATCCCGAGTCAATTTGCTAATGGAAAGCAAATTTTTAGTGATATCAGGCACAATAAACACATCATAAATATGCAAAGACTTAGAAATCCAAGAATTTCCAACGTGTGTAATAAGGAGTTTAGCACCATTACCAATAGAGACATGATCAGAAGCATCATAGAGTGCCACATAATCAACAACAGTTGGAGATGATGCCATGTGTTTTGTAGCGCCAGAATCCAAAATCCACTTGTACCCATCGTGTCTTCGATGATGAGAAAGGCCCGTATGTCTCGAAATATCACACTGTCGAGAACCAAAATGAGCCATATTACTGAGGCCAATAAAAATTCAGCTAGAAGAGAAAAATATTCCAAAAAACCGCTTGGCGAGTGGACAACACGCGTTGAAATCACAGGAGCGCGTGCGTCTCACGTGTGGAGAGAGAAGGGCGCGTTTCTGGCTCCTGGTGCGTGTGGTTCACACTCTGAGATGGGAGGGCGTGTTATGGCTCTTGGGTGCATATGATTCACTCGCGGAGATGGAAAGCTGCGTGTCTGGCCTTTGGCGCGTGGATCTCACGCACCAATAGAAATCGATGAACTCACGCAACAAAATGGAATGCCGGAGATGATGACGCTGTGATGATGAATCGTCGGAGACGATGAATTGGCTACCGGGAAACGCCGCTAGGAACAGAGAGGTTTGCGCCGCTGAGAGATACTGAAGTAGTTCGCCAGAGATAATGAATCAGACGGCGGTTGAAGGAGACCGTTGGTCGGCGATGAATCTGAAAATGCCGGGAAGAAGCGATCTTGAGAGAATGCTGCCGCTGCCTTGGGTATTGGCCGGGAAATATGAACCGGGGACGAAGAAGAAAAGACGGAGCTGGACTAGAATAGTGCCGGAGGAGAGGATGGGAGGAAAGCTGCCGGAAATTGACGAAGAAGAACACCAAAATACTCGCCGGAGTGACGCCGGAAATTGGCCGGAGTTGGCGGAATCTGGCCGGATTCTGGACGGAAACCGATGATAAGGTTGTCGGAATAAGAAGAAGGGATGCAGCCGGAAAAATAAAAAATAAGAAATTAGACTTTAGGGATTAGGATCAGAACTTGTTATGATACCATGAAAGAATGATTTCCCGTGATGATAATTATTATTGATGATTAGGAGAATAAATAGAATACAAAGTAGAAGAGTCCAAGTATAAGTCTAAACAAAATATAATCACGGTATGTGGAGCCTCTCATAACTCACTCGATATAGATCCGATTCAAGCCATTGAAATTACAGTTTGTTATTCGATTAAGAATCAATAATTCCAATTCATAGAGCCAATTTTGAAGTTATCTCTTTGTAAAAATATTTAAATAAATACTACTTTACTCATTACTTATTCTTGCTTTGAAATTGTTGTGAATTGACTAATTGTATTTATCCTGGCCTTCCCCTTGTGGGTGGTGAGCGTTATAAACTTGGTGAATGACCTTACTAAACAAAGGGAAAGGTGGGCATTTATTACTGGCGGTTGTTTTTTCTTAGTAGTTAGCAGGAATAGCGGGCAATCTGAATGCTCCGCCTTATGTTGGCAGTCCCAACAATAGGCTATTAACCTAGTATCAATGTTCAATGTGGTAACCATCCCGACGATGACTTCACCAACACTTGGGGTGAACACATACCACTTGAACCAATTCAACAAGGAGAGTCAAATATAGACTATTTTACAAATGCCATGAATGCCCTCATGAGCGAGTTTCAGAGATTGTCATGGAGATTCGATGAATTAGCCACTCTAACACCACCTCGGTCTACTCGACAGGTAGATATCAACCGCATAGTCAACAGCTTCCAGAGGAATGAAAGTTCAGATAACGAATCAGTTTATTACTCTGATAGGTGTTCCCATAGGGGGGCTGGAAGATCAAAACTGCAACATTCTCACCATAGGAAGCATTCTAAGAAATTTCCAATTTTAGGGGTCTAACGAAAGTTCAGATTCTGCCCACGACGTCAAAGGATTAAAGTATGATATGCCTATGTTAAATGGTCAACACAATCCGACAAAATATATAGATTGAGAGGGGCAGATGGAGAAATTGTTTGAACTTAACAGTTATAGAGAGAAATAAAATATCAAGGTGGTACAGTATTCTTTCACCCACTATACAGCAGAATGGTGGAGGAATCTGAAAGAATCAAGATAGATTGATTGTAACAGACCTATCTCTACCTGGGAGAGAGTGAAGACCACGTTACGCTTATTTCATGTTTCATCAACCTATCTGATGAAATAACATTCTCACCTTAGTAATATGAAGCAAGATGGTCGAACAGTTAATGAATACTTGCAGGATATCGAGTTAGTGATGAGAAGAGTTTGCATTAGAGAAGATAATGTCTATGTGAAGAATTGGTTTATTAAAGGTTTAAGAGAAAAAATGCAAGTTCCGGTTAAGCACAAAAATCATGTGTCCGTGCGAGATTTTTTTGGTGAAGGCTAGGTTGGTTAAGTGCACATTAAGGCCCAGAGGAAGCTCTAATTTTGGCTATGACAGTCAAAGGCAGGTCTCTGATTTCTGAAGCCCTAATTTGACTCAGAGTGGTAGATATTCAAACATGGGTGGCCGAGGAAACTCTAATTCACCCAAAACATACTCAAATCTGCTATTTGAACCCACTGAACGAAGAATGACTTCATCAAATCTACCATCTAGTCAAATTCCAAATAAGTAAGTTTCTACTTGGTCAAATGCAGTTTCGTCTAATGCTCCTACTTGTTTTAATTGTAAGAAATGAGGACATTTGCACAATAACTACCCTCGTCCTCGAATAATAACTACATTGGAGGAGGGAGACAAAGAAGATAAATAAGCTGATATACCAGCACAGTATGAAAGCGAGGAAGAACAGGTAGATGAAGATATCATCATAAATCATCAAGGTGAACAAGGTCCAGAAACACAAGGTAATTTCATGTCATTGAGACTTCTAAACTCTCACATAGCCAAAACAGAGGTAAAACTTATTAATATATTCGATAATTGGCACCTTGTGAAAGACAATAATTTCTTATTGATTATAGATGGCGGATCTTGTGCTAATATTGTTTCTAATCTTCTAGTTAAATCTTTTTCATTGCCTGTTACTACTCATCCATCTCCATATAAACTTATTTGGTAAAATGATAGTAGGGAGAATAGAGTTACGAAACAATGCATGATTAAATTTAGGATCGGGAAGTATCATGATTCTATCTTATGTGATGTTTTACCTATGAAAGCTAGGCATATTTTATTGGGTAGATCTTGGCAGTTTGATCGAAAATCCATACATGATGGCTACACTAAAAAATTACTGTGATTAAGGATAGAACCAGGTATACTTTTATACCATTGTCTCCTGTGGAAGTCATTGAGGCTCAAAAGTGCATGAAAGTCAACAAAGAGAAGTTTTTAGCTGAGACGGAGTTGGCTGAACTAAACCCTACTCAGGGTTTGAGGGATTTCAGCCATAAGGAAATAAAAGGAGGAAAATACCCTGTCAATTTAAACAATATGTTAGGGATGGCCAATCCTGAGGCAGGTAAGGCAGGTAAGACAGGTAAGTTGTAGAATGATTTTGAAAAGTCGCATAAATTCTTGTCTTCACATCTTAGTCCTTTACCTTTATTTACATGGTGAGGCATGAAATATCTACTAACTCTGGTAAATAGTTTTATTCTTCAATAAGAGATGTGAATCATTCTTTGATTATTCATTCTTTCGTTCTTATATTGCACTTTAAAGAAAGTTAATTCACAAATGAAGATATACCTATAAATGTACCTTCACGGTTTGCTGAGATGTTATAGGAATTTGAAGATGTATTTCCTAAACAACTACCTCATAGTTTACCACCAATACTAGGTATTGAACATCAGATAAACTTGAGACTCGGTTCAGTCATTCCGAATCGCGTGGCTTATATAGCAAACCCTAAGGAGACAAAGGAACTATAAAGGCAAGTCGAAGGTCTTCTTGAAAAACGTTATGTGCATGAATATTCAATTCTTTTTGTTGTGCCTATCATTTTAGTTCCTGAGAAATATAAAACTTGGCATATGTGAATTGATTGTCGTGCTATAAACAAGATTACCATTAAGTATCATCATTGTTTACCTAGGTTAGATGATATGCTTGAAGATTTACATAGTTGTGTGATTCATACTAGAATTGATTTAACTCAGGAATATCATCAAACTAGATTAAAAGAAGGTGATGAATGGAAAACCGCATTTAAGACTATGTTTGGATTGTATGAATGGATTTTTATGCCTTTCAGTTTAACCAATGCTCCTAGTACTATTATGTGGTTGATTAATCATTTTCATAGGAGATTTATAGGTCATTTTGTTGTTTTTTATTTCAATGACATTCTTATCTATTCTAAGTCAACTAATGAAACATATTCAGCATGTTAAAATGGTTCTTGTTGCAGTACTCCGTGTGTCTAAACTATATGCTAACATCAAGAAGTGTACATTTTGTGCTTCGAAACTGTTTTTCTTGGTTTTGTTGTATCTGGTCTTGGTATCAAGGTTGAAAAAACCAAGGTTAAAGAAATTAGGTCATAGCTAACTCCCACAAATGCCAATCGGGTGCAATTATTTCTTAGTTTAGCTACATTTTATAGAAGGTTTGTACATGATTTCTCATCTATTGCTGCACCTCTAAATTAACTAGTTAAAAAGGATGTGAAATTTTTTTGAGGTGAAAGGCAAGGGAATGCATTTAATGAATTGAAAGTAAAATTATGCAATGCTCTTGTTCTTGCTTTACCTAATTTTAATGGTACTTTAGAAATTCATTGATGCATATGGTGTTGGTATTGGTGTTGTGTTTATGCAAGAGAATCAACCTATAGCTTACTTCAGTGAAATGCTAAAGGAAGGTTCTCTTAACTATCATGTATATGATAAATGATTCTATACTGTAGTTCGTGCTTCAGAGACATGGCAGCATTATTTGTTATATAAAGAGTTTGTTATTTATAGTTATCAAGAATCTTTGAAGTATTTAAAGAGTCAGTTGAAATTGAATAAGCATCATACTAAGTTTTCTAGTTTTATTGAGAGACTTTTCCCTATGTGTTACGCTATAAAAAAGGGAAAGAAAATTTTGTTGCTAACTCTTTGAGTCGTAGGCATGCTTTGATTACACATCTTGATTATGCTTTACTTAGTTTTGCCTTCGTGAAAGAGTTATATGCAACTGATCCTGACTTTGCTTCTGTATATGTTGCATGTGAACAAGGTGCTTATAATAGGTTTTATAGACATTATGGATTCTTATTTTGTGATAATAAGTTATGTGTTCCTCGGTATTCTATGCAAGAGTTACTTGTTAGGGAAGCACATTCAGGAGGTCTTATGGGTCATTTTGGTTCTTTAAAACATATAATTTGTTGAATGAACACTTCTATTGGCTGAAAATGGCAATACTTAATGATAGGATTCGTAAGACTTGTATTGAATGCTTGAAGGCTAAGTCGACAACTAAGCCTCATAGACTATATACTCCTTTACCGGTTCCTACACATCTATGGATTGATATTTCTATGGATTTTGTCCTTGGTTTGCCACGATCACAGATAGGTAATGATTCTATCTTTGTTATGGTTGAGAGATTTTCCAAGATGGCACATTTTGCAAAAAAAAAAATAGACGATGCTATGCATATAGCGAACTATTCTTGAAGGAAATTATGCGACTTCATGGTCTTCCTTCCAGTATTGTTTACGATCGCGACGTTAAGTTCTCATCCTTCTTTTGGAATACACTCTGGAGGAAGTTTGGAACTAAGTTACGGTTTTCAACTACTAGTCATCCACAAACAGATGGGTAAACAGAGGTTACCAATCATACATTGGGAACCCTATTGAGTTCCTTAGTCCCGAAAAACTGAAGAATTGGGAAGCGTGCATTCCCATAGAAGAGTTTGCTTCAACAAAAATGTTCATTCTACCACTTTATCTCTATTTGAAGTTGTTTACGGTTTCCTACCTTCTACTCCACTTGATCTAATTCCTTTGAATTTTAAACATGTCAGGAACCTTAATGGAGAAAATAAGACTGATTTTTTCAAACAGATGCACAAAAAAGTCAGACAACGAGTAGAAAGGACAAATACTCAGAATGCAGAGAGAGCAAACCATAGAAGGAGGCTGATGAATTTTAACCCTGAAGGTTGAGTTTGGTTACATCTTTGCAAAGAGAGGTTTCCTAATGCAAGAAAATCTAAGCTGAGTCCCCGTAGTGATGGTCCTTTCCAAGTCTTGGAATGTGTGAACGACAATGCGTAAATTGATTTGCCTGATGACTATGGTGTTAGTACTATGTTCAATTTTGATGGTTTATCTCCTTATACATTTGACGATGATTCACTTTCGAGGATGGTACCTTCCGACCACGGAGGGAACGATATGAATCTAGATGCTAACTTTGGCCACATTGGAATTGTAATAGTTAGATTTTCGGTTGAATATAGTTAGTTATCTAGCAAGTTGATAAGAATAGACTTCCTCATAGCATATCTTCCCGACACAAAAATCCTAGCGCAACTCCCCCTCCTCCCAAACCCCCACTTAGGTTGTTGAGGTCTTCGTTCGGGTGACCGGAGGCGAGGTCGGTGCCGCGAGTTCCCTCGCTCCCAAGATCGGGCCGCTGGGTCTCTCCCCGGAGAAGATCGGAGAAGACATCGCCAAGGAGACCGAAAAGGACTGGAAGGGCCTCCGCGCCACCGTCAAGCTCACCGTGCAGAATTGTCAGGCCAAGGTCTCCGTCGTGCCATCGGCCGCCGCGCTGGTCATCAAGGCGCTGAAGGAGCCCGTGCGCGACAGGAAGAAGACCAAGAACATCAAGCACAACGGCAACATCTCCCTGGACTACGTCATCGAGATCGCGAAGATCATGAAGCCGAGGTCGATGGCCAAGGATCTGAGTGGGACCATGAAGGAGATTTTGGGCACGTGCGTGTCCGTGGGATGCACCGTTGATGGCAAGGACCCGAAGGATTTGCAGCAGGAGGTCACCAATGTTGAAGTGGAGATTTCCGAGGATTGATGGATTTGTTGTTTCATATTTTGGTCGATTTTGAGGTCTTAATTGTTATTACGTTGAACTCTTATCTGAGTGTTTATGTAGCGCTTTAAATTGTCAGCAAGGGCTTGAAAGTGCGTGAGGGTAGGATCCATTCGGGGTTGAAAAACCAGGATATTCGTATGGTAGTTTTAAGTAACATATTATGTGCAGGGGTATTTTCTTGCAAAAAAAATATAAAAAAATCAAGAACGTGCATGTGTAATTCGGCTTAGACTAGTAAATTATAGCCCATATTTTATTCTTGTTAGAATTAGATAAGGACACTTAGTTGTAGTTAATTTAGTACAAAGGAAAAAAATCATGTTTGAACTAGGCTTTCTGCAGAATCTTGTATTCTTAGTTGTTGATTTTTGTCTTTAAAAAGGGATGATGGCCGAATTTTTACTACACACTTTATACATCATATATTCGGAATTTTGAGTTATTACTCTTTGTTTAAGAGCGTTCCATTGTTACTTAATCATGCACGTTAATTAAGTTAACAATACTCTTCAAATCTTTGAGCTAATTATGCGGGCTAATTAGTAAACAGTTTGTCCAGCTGTGATTAAGTTAGGCGAGAATACCTTGTTACATTAAAGAAATCATCAATTATTCCGCGTCCAAAAATTTTGTAAGGGGATTCTTATCACTTCCATTAACTCATACATGTCCAAATTGCAAAGTTGCAATAGCATATTGTTGAATTACATTTTGAGGCTGTCAATTTCGTAAATCGACGATTCCAACTTTCTTAGAAGGGCCAAAATGCAAAAAATAAAATCTTCACTCATAATTTCAAATTGATATCCGGTCGAATTTGATGAAACTTTATTAACACCTAATGTATTTTCCATGTCCGAAACGAAATATTTATCAATGATCGGGCACAAGAAAACTTCCATAATCAATTCCGATTTCACTTTATAACTTCCAAGTAATCAACCGTAAGTTACTCTAATACATGTACTAGCCTTTGTAATATTTGACCAAAAATTCATTTATTTCATATTTCTATACTAAGGCGATAATAAAATATTGGGTCTTTTTGAGCAATGGATAATGAGTCAACACACTTTCGGGCAACAATGCAATTTTTTAAAATTATGTTAAACGCTCTTTTGTTCACCCATTGCAACCAAATTTTCAATTTTATTCATTTTTTGTTTAATTACGTATTGTTTCTCCAATTTAATGAATCCCTACATCCAAATATATCTGATGGGCCTAATTGTAAAAAAAAATATAAGTTACAAAAGAGGGATAAATTTACTAGCACGGGTAAAATAATTTACTTTTACCGGTACTTAATTAAAGCGGGAAACTAAAATTTTGAATTTCGGCCAATATTTTGGAGGGAAATTTCAATTTTTTGGAAATCTGAAGGTGCTTAATTAAAGCGAGAAACAAAATTAAAAATTTTGGCCAATATTTTGGAGGGAAATTTCAAAATTTTAGAATTTTGAAGGAAGCACCGGTAGGAACCGTACAAGGCAGGTAGTTTATACCGATGCTGTAAAATGGGTGTGATTTTTGGCATAATAAGATGTGGACTGAAACAAATAAATGGCAGGCACAAAAAAACAGCCATAAGAAGCTGTATACACTGGTCATATGCACCGACATGAACTCGTTGGGCACCGGTTCATAAAATGTTGCACAGTTCAAAATCGAGGTAAAATGTATTTTTTACGTCAATTTTTTCTCAAAAAAGCGAGGTAAAATGTTATTTAACCAAAACTGGAACCGATTGTAGTGTGATTTCAGTTGGTTTATCTTATGACAAACAATGATATTTAAGACCAACTATGGTAAAAAAGAATGCACGAACGACGTCACTCTATAGAAGTATACTTCTTTTGACAAACTCGATTATGTGAGCAAGGACCGTCGTTTTCATCACTGATGTTAACTATTGTCATCGACGATGTCGGTATTCCATAAAATTGACTGATGTTAATCGTATGAACATGCGATGTTGGCTTTAACGATGTCCGTGATTTAGCTCAGCGGCGCCGGTAGTGTAGACATATTATCGTATTTTAGGCTCGATTGCATGGTTATTCAATATTATATGCCATAAATTTTGCTACAACATTGCACTATTTATATAATGTTCAGTTCATGTGAAATAGAACCACTTGGCACAACCACCACTTCAATAACATATTACAATCTTATAATACAAACTATTAGTTTAAAATACAAAACGGTGATACAAATTATTAATCGTTTTCAATCTCTACATCATAATCTCTTTACAACGTTAACAATAGTAAATGACAAGTCCATTCATTTATACGCCGAAAGTCCATGGATAATTCTCCTTGTCCTGTCAATAAAATTTTAAACAACCCATAGTTTATGTTTGAATAGACAGTACCCGAATGAAGTATACACCAATTAATTATACTAATATAAGAATAATAATTATGAAAGTAAAAGTTACCATTTTTATCCTCATTCAAGTTGAGGTGGTTCAGAAAACTCAATTTTAGTGCATCCTTGATCTGTCATATAAAATGTCCAATAATATTAGATATATGATGAATTGGCCATCTAAAGCGAAAGAATGTGATTTCATCTGCATACATGCAACGTCGGTCAGGAATATTTTTGTTACCGCATGGACCTACAGATCGACCAACGCGGGACATTCATAATATGTCTAAGCAAAAATGACACTCTTGCCTAGAATCAACCTTAATTTAAGCCTAATACTTCTCATTGGTCATACATAACATTAGTTAGACAAAATCTACACTATAAAGTAAATAACATTTAACAAAATCATATAAAGTTATGAAGACAATCAATATTTCATTTAGACATTAAAAACTAAGAAATCAATCAAAACAAATGCAATTTGAACATGTAATGGATGTAAACAACCTCATTTTGCATCCAATTTTACTCCACCCTCTAATACTTGTAGTTGCTTGAATCCAATTGTCTAATATGGCTTGAATGGAAAGTTGGGAGAATGTGGTTTGGTTGGAGAGTTGAAGGATATAAGAGATGGAAAATTCGAACAATTGAAGGATATGGGAGATGGAACATTTTTATATTGGAAATGAGTTGACATAGGAAAATGTGGGTATTTTTGCATATTTAGGGCACACAAATTTTTGTTTCCCGCAAATGGAAAATTTGGGAGCTAAAAATTTCATTTCCTGCTAAACTTTTGGGGAATAACTGATATGTAATCGACGTCGGTCGTCATGTCGGTAATTTGGGTTTTTTATGCGGCCCAGTAACGCATATGGCCCAATAAAGTTGTTTAAGCCGTTGTCGGTGACATTTCAGTAGGTTGTCAATTTCAATGGTATATGTTGCGATGTCGCACTAGTAGTCTTATCAGGTTAACCGTTTGTTGACTTCTTACGTAAATTTAGCCAGATGCCCAAAGGTTCGACCTTTATACTTGTTAGGTCTACCATGACTTGTCTTTGTTCTTAAATTGACGTACGAGCCCAAAAGTTTATCCTTTACTCATGCTAAGTGACCGTGGCTTGACTTCTTTCATATATTTACATTGTAGACTAAAGGTTCGACCTTTAGTCTTTTTAGATCGACTTTGGATTGACTTCTTTCATAAATTTACATTATACACTAAAGGTTTTACCTTAATACTTGTTAGGTCGACCATGGCTTGACTTCGTTCTTAAATTGACGTACATGCCGAAAGGTTCAATTTTTCAGTCTTTGTTAGGTCGATCGTGGCTTGACTTCTTTCATAAATTTATATTATAGACTTAAGGTTTGATCTTTAGTCTTGTTAGGTCGACCGTGACTTGAGTTCTTTAGAAAATTTACATTATAGACTAAAGGTTTGACCTTTAGTCTTATTAGGTTGATCGTTGGTTTACTTATTTCTCAAATTGACATAGATGTCAAAAGGTTCGACCTTTAGTCTTGATGGGTCAAACTAGGGTTGACTTCTTTTGTAAATATACATTATAGACTAAAGGATTGACATTTGGTATTGTTAGGTCGGCCGAGGATTGACTTCTTTAGTAAATTTACATTATAGACTAAAGGTTCGATGTTTTGTATTGTTAGGTCGATCGTTGGTTGACTTCTTTCTTAAATTGATTTAGATGCCTAAAGGTTTGAACTTTAGTCTTGTTAGGTCGACCGTGGTTTGACTCCTTTTGTAAATTAACTTAGAGGACCAAAGTTGCACCTAAGTCTCCTGTTAGGACAATTTAAATAGAGCAGGGTGGTCAATTTAGTCTTGTCTACTTTGAAACTCGATTGACCAAATTAAATATTCCGGTTACACCGGGGAAATAACAATTTATTTAAGAAACCAAGTTGGGCTTCTTCGTTGTGCTGTTTTGTTATGGTATTAGGCCAAAAACAAGTGGGCCCACTTTGAACACAACTGACGTCGAGTGTGTATCTGTCTTCTCGTTCCAACCGAAAGGCGAGTGATGTTCCACAAGAATCAAAATGGCGTCGCTTCAAGACGCCTATATATATTTGGCCCACCTGAGAATTGGTTCAAACTCTTCATTTTCCCTCAAATTCCAAAGAGTTCCTACCCACTTCCTTCACTCATCCATATGGTATGTTTTCTGTTTAAAATTTCTTGATTTTTTTGTTTTACTTCAACTTGAATTACTCCAATATCCTACGTTCGTTTCATAATTTTTATGGAATCGATGTTTCGTGAACTTTGTTGTTTTTTCATGTGAACTTCATGTTATTGTTGTTCTTGATTGATAGTGTCTGTCGATTTGGGTTGTTATGTGTGTTACAGTCTCCATATAGGTCAATTTGGTATTTTTAGATTTTCAGTTAACTGTGGTGTCACTATCCCTTTGAAAACAATTTGGTTTTACTAATTTTGTTATTGAAGTCGGCTTTATATGTCGGTCATTCATCGATCTAGGTTTTCAATTTGAATACAGTGTCAGTTAACAGTCAGTTCTGCTGTCAACTTAACCAATTGTTGGTTGAAGTCGCATGTCTGTATCGTTCAGCAGTCTGTGTTCAATCGGCATTTTCTGTGACTTTGGTCACTTCATGTCTTTCTAACCGACCGCGTCGTGAATCAAGGTCGAGGTCGCACACTACCAGCCTTGGAAATCCAAATGACTCATCATATTATAAATAATACCAATTTCTATTGATATTACATTCGAGTTATATGAATTTCGGGAATCATGGCTAACAATGATGGTTCAACAAGTCGTTCCTCAATAGAGGTGAATGATTTTTTTTTAGTTTGCTACATTCATTTTTATTAGGTTACTTATATTATTATACAATCAGTAATAATTTCATTTACCGATGTAGATATTGAGCGATTCATATATAGGATAATTACTCACAATACTAATCCACATTTCAGCTGCACTTTGAGCCAGCAAAACTTTGGTCAAGTTCCATTATTGGTAAGTCCTACCTTTTACACATGTATTTTTATTTTTATTTAAAATTTTATTTAGATTACTTTCATATATACTAACTGTATTTTTTCATTTATAATTTAGTACATCCCCGGGAACATCGTACCACACGTACCAAAAGTCAAGACCCTATTGTGTTGAAATGCCATGGAAGATAGTGGCACATGAACTACTCAGGGAACATGACCTGTCCCCAAAGGGTTTCGGCGATTTCTTGATGGCCACGACTTGGGCATTGGGGGCACGATCTTATTCGAGCTGTTAGATGATATCAAGTCCATAGTATTCATGGTCATCATTGTCTGGTCATCATATTAGTTTTACCACTTCATCACTTGATTGAAGCAAAAACAAGTTTATTTTAATTTTGAATATTTTTTCAATACAAAATCTTTATTTAATGTTATTTTAATGTTTAATTTTTAATCTACATTTGTGAGATTTAATGCACTGATAATTATGTTATACACAAATAATTATGTTCAAAACTAATGATTAAAATTACGATCATACACAAAATTAAAATGGACTTGTGTAATGAAAAAATTGTTTCAACCATTTTCAAACAAGCAAATAAGTTTTATAACCACACTCTGTAAATGAATTCGAACCAACCACCTACTTTTTACCTCGGCAGAGGACAATCGTGCACAACAAGAAAACAGGAATTATTAACTCAAAGGATTTTTTACCACTTTACAACCAAAGTGGGACCAAGAAAATAAATGAGTTGATGGTATCTCTTTGATGTAAAATTTGAAGGGTTCTACTGTTCAAGATTTTTTAGCAGTTATAGGAATCTTCCTATTCAAAACTTTGGTTGATTGTCTTGTTTCAATCAATGATTATCTTGTTGCATTAATCGAAAAAAGTATATGTTGTTGAGTTATTCAAGAAAGATTGATATTACATTATTTATACTTAGAATGATGGTACAAAAAATATATAAACTATACATTGGGCTTTCTCTCTCTATCAACTGTGGGCGATTACACTGTTAGTTTGTGTTCTTTCTTAGCTCAATTTGTCTTTTGATTGGCATCGTCACATGCCGCCATGGGTAGATCATGGAACAAGCGAGGCAGGAAGCAACTAACAGTCCAGTTAGTGAATGAAAGCAGAGATAGTGAAAAGAAAAATGGGGACCTGAATGCTAAAAAGGAGAAAGTAACGAATAATGGGAAATAAATAGAGATGGTGAAAGAAGTTCAGGGTATCAATGAATTGGGTTTGGAATGTTAAACTCTGATCCAAAGCTTGACTTGGCAAGGGTAGTCTACAGGGAAGAAGCTTTCATGGAAAGACAAGGTGGAGGATGAGGAATATCAAAAATAGACATCGTTATTCAAATCGCTGCAAGAAGTCAGGCAATACAACGTAGTCAACATATATGAGATGGAACTTGGAGAAATTGCAGAAGAAGATGTTGAAGATGGTGTGAAATTATGGGAGAACTGCATAGTCTACAAAACACTTAGATGCAATCCACCATTTAAGGTAATTGAAGGTTATTTTTACATAATTTGGGGGGAAAGGTGATTTAGAATTGACAAACGCAGAAAAATATTTTCATGGTGAAACTGTTTTCAAAAATGGTATGTGATGAAATTGTAGAAAAGGGGATGATTATGTTTGATGGTAAGCTCGTGGGAGAGATATTTGGATTTGAATGAACCAGATTCCGTTCCAGTTTGGATTAAACTTCATGGCTTGCCTCTAATGTACTAGAAACCAAAAACAATTAGTAAAATTGTTAGCCCCATTGGTCGTCCAATATGCTTAGATAGGGAAATTGCTGAAAAAGAAAGACTAGCCTATGCTAGGTTACAAATTGAAGTGAAGATTTATGATGTAGTTCCTAATAAAGTGCATTTTGTTAGTTAGAAGAAAGTTACAGTTCAGTAGAAAATAGAATTCAAATGGAAACCTATTTTATGTTCTTTATGTAATATGTACGGGCATCAGTTGGAGGAGTGCGGGAAAAAAGAATATCAGGGGAAAAGGAAGATGACAGTGAAAGTAAATCAAGTATTTGTGCCAATGAAAAATAAGCGGAATGAGGAAGTTGAACTAAGGTTTGAAAAGAAAATCGAAGACAGAGAAAAGAAAACTTATATTGATGATGAAATTAGAAAGGATCTAGGGCCGCATCAAAAATATCAGTGGATAGTAATGTGCTGAGGGGAAAGAAGGATAAAGAGCCACCAGATAAACAAATCTCGCTACATGGAATATTACAGGGTTGAATAAAAAGGCAAAACACAATGAGGTTAGAAAGTTCAGCCTGAAAAACTAAATTGGATTGCTTGGATTATTAGAAACAAAAATATATTTATTTTAAAAAAACTTAAACCTGAAACATGGAGGAGAAGAGGGTTGGCGTGGCAGTTATTTACAAACAACGCAGATGAAAATAGGGGAAGATTATGAGTTACTGGGAGGTTGATCACTACAAAATTAAAATTCTAAGTACTAGTGAACAATGGGTGAATTTGAAATGCTTGAAACTGGATGATAATGGTAGATTCTTTTGCACTGTAGTATATGGTGTTAACAAATTGAAGAAGAAATAACCATTATGGCAATTTTTTAAATCAATATGTCAAAGGAATTAGCCCTGGTTGATAATAGGAGACTTTAATTCTCCACTCATGCCTGGTGACAGAGTGGAAGGATACCTTGTGGATGAGAAAGAATTTGAAGTCTTTCAGCTGGCAGTTGAGAAACTGGAGATAGAGGAGATAAAAACAATTGGCTCATGATTTACATGGAGCAACAGGAGATCGGAAGAAAGAGTACAAAGTAAAATTGATAGTGGTATGGTCTACAGGGAATGGATGGAGGTGTATAAGGATGCAGTATGTGAGATAAAGGCTGAATTAGCTTCTAATCACCAACCACTGGTTGTAAGATTTAGCCAAAGATGAGAGAAAGAATCCTAAACATTTAGATTTTTTAATATGTGGACAAAATCCCTTGTTTTTCAGGAATTGGTGGAAAAAAATATAGAGGTTGGAGAAAGTGGCAAATATGGAAGATGCAGCTAGAGCTTTGAAAAGACTAGAAAAACCACTCATAATTTTTAACAGGAGGGAATTTAATGATATAACTGGTCAGGCTAAAAAATCACAGGAAATATAGGAGAATGATTCAAAAGAACTGAATGAGAAACCAAAATCAAAAGAACTGCAAAATATAGAGCACGGAGCTAGATTGGAAGCAGAAGAGATTAAGGAAGCAGGATTTTGTTTCATCCACCATAAAGACAAGCTACTGTGGGCTTTGGAGGGAGATGGGCCAACAAAGTTATTTTACAGCTCGTGATGTACCCAATTTATATCATATTTTTGGCACATTCGAAGTCTAATTTTGTAATAGATTAGGGATTTAATTTGAA
>JAULKM010146772.1:0-17653 GCA_032355605.1 Rubia tinctorum | reverse complement strand
AAACCCCTTATGATGTAAACCTACCTAAATCTAGCAATCTTTCCACAAAAACATAACAAAAGAGATGTTAAATGCTTTGGAAAACACATGCATTTGTCGTCACATCACAAATCAACCATCACTATCACACCTCTAGAAACCTTAACGATTTGATGATCAGGTTGATTGATTTTAAAATTTTGAGCTTGCTTATATCCGTTGCATATGTTGTGAAGAGATTGATGTGAATCCACGAGCTATGGATTAGGGTCATGACAAGGGTTGGAATAAAATCCGGGGTATAATTTTGGCATTTACCCTTTGGGCCACTTGCAGTTTGTGCAGCTGTGGGTGTGGGAGAGGATTGTGTTCCCCATGCCTGACAAAAATTTCTTGAAATTGGGTGAGTTGAGATCTATGCGTTGTAATACATTAGGGAGGTTGGAATGTGGAATTGTTATACCAATTATCAAAACTTGTGGGGATGTTTATATTTGGACACTGTATTGTGCACTTTAATGCTTATTTAATTGATTCACGTCATTTTTTATTATTTATTTGTGCACAAAGTGTGCATGTATCGTGCTTGTTCATAATTTTTTTTTTCGAAAATATTTTAGATCTATGTTGAATGGGGAGATGATGCTTTGAATACTGTATAATTTTACATAAAATCTTTTTAAAGTATGTATTGTCATTTATTAAATCTTGGAAGTCATTATTTTTGAGGTTCAACTTATTCAACCATTTGATTCACGATACAACTAATGTGTCAAATCTTCTCCAGTACTATAATTATTTAAGTTGGCAATTTGTGGAAATCATGCAAATTTGGAATGCTATGTTGTAACATCAATTATGGTATGACTTGCGAGATAAGGAAGTTTGTTGTGGAATCTGAGAGGAATATATTTCATCCGAATTGTATTTGATTGCAGAATATATCAATTCCAATATTTACGGGATTGGATTAGAATTATGGAATGTGGATTGATATGGAATTTTGAGTATTGGTAAGGTATGGACGGAATATTCTAATTCCTTACTTTAAGGGATTGGATTAAGGAATTCCTATATTCAAGGGATTTGATTATTATCGGAATATTTTATGGAGATAGAATTTCATTCGTATAATTTAAGAGAAGAGAATCTGCACTCGGGTTCTCGTATTTATTGAGTATCTGAGGGCGATAACTTGTATTCCAACATGATCAACACAATGTTGATCTATGTTCAGAATCGAAGGCCTTAATTCATGAGGAGGAGGAGATGCAACGTCGAAAAGTACTGAGGTCAGGGGGAGTCCGACCGAGGCGGATTGGTAGCTAGGGTAGCTTGAAAATTCCACTCATTGTAATTATAAAGTATAAGTATAGTTGTATGGTGTGCATTGTACTACCTTGTTTTGATTAGTGAATTTATTCTGAACTGGGCCAGGCCCCACAGACGTACATGGTTTTCACCGAACTGCGTAACCAGGTCTTGTGTTCGTCCTTTACATTTCTTTACATACTTGTCTAGACAATCTATTTTGGAATAATAGTTGGCATAATAGCTAAATTTAGGTTATACCGAATTTTACTTCGTATCAGAGCTTGGTCACTTACTCTTACCATGGTTGTGTTAAGGAAATTGTTATTCGATTTTACCATGATGACCAAAAAAGGAGCTTCAGTATCTCGGCTATCACTATTGGAGGGAACAAACTACAAGTAATGGAAGGCTTGCATGAGAGTGTTCATCAACTCATTGGATGAATTGGCATGACACTTTGTAGAAACATAATGGAATCACCCAACTGAAAATGTCAAAACTTGTTCAAAAGAAAAAGAAGGAGAATCGAGCACTAAGAAGTAGAAAATCAAGGACAAATCAACTTGGAGTTTGGATGAACTTAAAGCTTCAATGGCGAACTCAAAGGCTTTGAATGCTGAAGAAAGCAGTAAATAGAATATCTCAAGAGAAAACTGGTAGAGGTGGAAATAGACCCCGTGCACGGGATTTTGGAAACAATAGAGGACCATGGTTTGAACGAACAAATTAGCAGTTCTCAAAAAATCAGATTGGTGAAACAAGGAATTTTGGAAGAATTCAATGCAGAGAGTGTGAAGGATATGGACACATCCAAGAAGAATGTGCTAATACAAAAAAGAAGCAAGGCCGGTCATATGTTACTTCATGGAGTGATGATGAAGAAGTGTAAGAAGAAGAGGAACTCACCGGTAACTATATGGCACTCAGAGCAAAAACTCTTGACATGATTGAACCTGCGTAATGTTCCAACATAGCGATGATCGATGTTACTGTATGTTCCAACACAGAAAAGCAAAGTGATGATTCTTTAAGTGATGATAACGATCAGGAAATGAGTGATGAAGACATTTATACTGCTTATGAAAACATGTATTAGACATGGGTGAAATTTGTTGAGAATAATAAGATTCTAAAAGCAGAAAAAAGTCAACTTGCAGAGAGGAAGTCAGAATTGATGGATTTACTTGATATGTTTGAAGATGAAGTTGAAAAACTGAAACAAAATATGAGGCTGACTACTCAGAGGGCTGAGATGGATGAAGCTGCAATCTTCAAGTTGGACACTGGCAAGGCTAAACTGGATGATATTTTGACTATGGGAAAGAACTTTGGAGATAGATAGAGAATCAGCTATGACAAACCTGAGAGTAGTACCGTAGACTTCAAGACAAGGTTACAGGTCATGAAGAAGAAAGTGATGAGGACTCAACGAAGGAAACCTGTGTTATGAAACTACTGCTCGTATCAAGGTCACATGCAGGAACAATACCTTAGGCTACTCAGAGACATTATGAATGGATGGAAATTGTCTACATGTTCTAACATGGATAATGTTCAACGATCAAAATTGGTTAGAAATGAATGTATTCCTAAGGACACAAATTTTTGTCTTGTTGCTCACACATCTCTTATTGCACACTTTGGAGACTCGTGGTACTTTGATAGTAGATACTCTCGACACATGACTAGAACACATGAGTTTCTGACAATTATAAAGCCTTATCACAGTGGATTTGTTACATTTGGTGATGAGAAGAAAAGTTAATGGTTGGAAAAGGAGAACTGCGGATTGAGAGATTCCCAACCTTCACAACCGTGTTACTTGTTGAAGATTTGAAGGCAAATCTGCTGAGCATCAGTCAATTGTGCGATGACAATATGACTATGGAGTTTCAAAAAATAGATCCATTGTCAAACATGGTGAGGACAAAGTACTCTAGGGAATTCGATCTTCACACAACTGGTATCTGTTGGAACAAGAAGTCATGTGTCTAAGTTCTAGAGATGATGAAGCAACAATGTGGCACAGGAGGCCAGGACACATCAACTATAAACGTTGGTGAAGATTGCAAATGCTAAAGCCGTTTGAGGTATACCAACTCTCACTCATAAAAAGGGAATTGTTTGTGGTCCATGCCAACAAGGTAAACAAATTCATTCACCTCATTCGTCTGTTTAGTATATTATAACTTCAAGAAATCTTGGATTATTACACATGGATTTGATGGGTCAGGTCAATATTCCTAGTATGACTGGCAAGAATTATATTTTTGTATGTGTTGATGATTTCTACTTCAAAGAAAAATCTGATGGGTGGATGTGTTTAGAAGCCTAGTTATCAAACTACCGACGAAAAAGGGAAGTCTATTAGGGAAAATTGTTAGATTATGTAGTGATCATGGAAGAGAATTTCAAAATTTCAATTTAGCGACTTTTATCATAAGCTTGGAATACACCATTAAGTTTCAGCACAATCATACCTCAGAAAAAATGGTATTGTTGAGAGGAAAAATAGGACTCTTCAGGAGATGACTCGAGTAATGTTGGCAGAAAAAGGCATTCACAATAAATGGTGGGTGGAGGTAGCCAACATGGCATGTTATACAATAAACCGAGTGTATCTTCGTCCATTCATAAGTAAGACCTCTTATGAAATATTGAAAGGTAGGAAGCCTAATGTTTCATACTTTCATGTCTTTGGCAAAAAGTTTTATATTCTCAGGGATAGAGAACATTTGGCTAAGTTTGATAGTCACAGTGATGATGGAATTTTTCTGGGATATTTGGTGAACAGTATATTAATGTGATTGTTAATGATTCTGATGATAAGGATGTATCAAGAGAAGGAAAGGATGAACCAGCCCCAATGCATGTTCCAACACTATACAATTCAACTGATCAACAAATCGATGTTGGAACCATGGAAGGATCTAAAAATCCTAATGACCCAGAAGATGGGGATGTTGAAACATCGATCCCTAACTCTCCACCTCATATTCCAACACAAGAGGTACCTGAACCCATCTATAAGAGAACACGTGCTCTACCACGAGGAAACTATAGGGAACTTAATGAATTACAATGTTTTCCCTCACTGTATGAACCCAAGAATTATAAAAGAAGCCTTACTTGATGAATATTGGATTCCCTCCATACAAGAGGGACTTGGCCAATTTGAAAGGAAATATGTATGATATCTCACCCCACGTCCAAAAGGTATTAATGTTATTAGCATCAAGTTGATATTCAAGAACAAGTCGGATGCTAAGGGCCAAATTACTCAAAATAAAGCAAGACTGGTAGCTCATGGATATACTCAAGTGGAAGGAGTGGATTTTGATGAAACTTTTACACTAGTTTCCAAGTTAAAATGTATTCGGATTGAACTTGCTATCTCCTGCACTCTGGATTTTACATTGTACCAGATGGACATCAAAAGTGCCTTGTTAAACAACATGGTGAATGAAGAAGTCTATGTTCATCAACCACAAGGATTTGAGGATCCCCACTATTTGCATCACGTGTACATACTGGAAAAGGCACTATGTGGTCTAAAACAGGCACCAAGAGCTTGGTATGAGTGACTAACGAACTTTCTCATTAAGAAATGCTATCATCGAGCGGGATAGATCGCACTTTATTTGTGCTGGATAGATCATCAAAAAAAAATAATTGCTTAAATTCATATTGTTGATATTTTTTGGGCTCTACCTCACAGTCTATGGTACGGGATTTTGTTGTCCTAATGCAGGATGCATTTGAGATGAGCATGGTGGGTGAACTCACTTATTTCTAGAACTCCAAGTGAAGCAAGAAAATAATGGAATATTCATCAATCAGAGTAAATGTGCCATGAATTTGGTGAAAAAGTTTGGCTTAAGAAACTCTCGATCAATTTGAACTCTAATGGGAACCGCGGAAAAATTGAGGAAAAGTTGGAGAAAAGTTGGGGGAAAATTGGGGAAAAATTTGAACTGCAAAAGTATGATTGGGAGTTTACTGTATCTTACAGCTAGTCCACAAGACATATGTTTCAGTGTTGGGGTATGTGAGAGATTTCTGGCTAATCTGAAGGAATGACATCTGACTGTAGTCAAAAGAATTATTCGTTACATGAGTGGGACTTCTGAGTATGGAATCTGGTATTCTGAGAATTAAGACTCAATTATTATTAGCTATAGTGATTCATATTTGGCTGGTAATGCGGATGATCGCAAATGCACTATAGGTGGTTGTTTCTTCATTGGCACAAATTTGGTTTATTGGTACAGTAAGAAGCAAAATTATTGTTCTCTATCATCTGCTGAAGCTTAATATCTTGCTGCTGGAAGCTGTTGTGCACAATTATTATGGATGAAACAGATGTTGAAAGATTATGGGATTCATCAGGGGCCTCTGAAGATCTTATGTGACAACAAAAGTGCCATTGTTATCTCTAAAAATTTAGTTCAGCATTCTCGAACTAAGCACATTGATATGTGACATTATTATTTTTTGAGATTTTGTTTAAAGGAAGGAAGTCGTGGTAGCCTATGTTCCAACATCGGAACAACTTGCTGATATTTTCCCAAAACCACTAGATTCTACCACATTTGAGCTACTCAAGCAGCACTTAGGTGTGTGCCATATTTGAGGTACCCCTTTACAAGCTTTTATTTAGCTTTAGATTTTTTTTGTTTATCTGTGTTTACAAAATAATAGAAATATACAAAAAGAGTTAGAAAAAGAAAAGAAAAAATATGAAGGGATTGTTGCATGTTGGAATATGGAAGGCTGATATGAGGAGAGAGAATGCATAAGTGAATTCTGAAGGCTGGTAGGTGGAAAGGCAATTATTACCTTGGAAAGAGAAAAGGTAAGGTGCGGTTTTCGAGAAAAGGAAATTAAATTTTTTAAATTTAACGTTCCATCTTCTTCTCACCTTACTACCTTCCCACAACCTCACTCTCCACATATTCCTGCAATTTTAGTTTTTAGTGGGATTTTGTTTGGATTCTTTGTGTTAAAGACTTATGGCGGTGAAGTAGAAAGTGGTTAGGAGTCTCAGATTATTTCTTGCAGCATTATCACACTCTAAATCCACCAAAACTCAACATGGATAAGTCCAGTGCATTCAAGAAGATTTTTGGAGAACCTGAGCAGAGGTTAAACCTGACTGAGAGCAACATGCTTAAGCCTTGGGATGGTGTTCAAGAACGTGGGGTTGAGGTTGTACGCTCACCTCATGTTCAGCCTTTATAGGATCCGTCTCTACCTGTCAAAATCAAGGTATTCAAGGATAAGTATTTTACTTTTAATGGCCAGCGCTTTAAGTCTTTTGATGCCTGTATGAGTTACTTTTTAAAGCATTAAGAGGAGGGTATATTTAAGGGGTTATAAGGATCCATCTGGAAAGGTTAGTGTCTATAATCTAAGCCATTAGCTGAAAGGAATTATAGGGGACATTAGATATATGGAGGATTGGAACCCTAGGCTGACAGAATTATCATGTATAGTGCATGAGGGCAAGAAGGTTATGTGTGTGTATACTAAGTCCTCTGGGCCGAGAAAGCTAAGAACTTGGAAGATTTGAGGAATTCTCAACCACTAGTCATTGTAATTGAGGATCATAAAGATGCTTCTGAAATGGAGGTTGATCATGAACCAGAGGAAGTCACTGCAACTGATGTTCTAACATCAGTGCATGAAGAGGATCCTGATATGGGTGGTGGATTATATGATGTTTCAACACAAGAAGAAAATGATATGAATAACTTTGCTAAGGAGATGGATGGAGAGACCCCTGATATGGAGACAGGGGGGATGGGAGACTTGTTGAAAAATATGCCATTGATGATGTTTAAATATCATATCAACATGTGAAGAAAAGGCTGCTAAGGCAGTTGAACATGCCCTTGATGATCCAACATTAGGGGAGTAATCAAGGGAAGAATTTGAGATTACTGATGTGGAAGCAAGTGGTGCTAGAAATCAAGTTCCAACACAGAGGGATTCCATAGAGAATATGGTCTACTCTAGTGATGAGGTTCTAGATAAATTTGTGAAAAATCTGTTAAGAAGATCCAAGAGAAAGGCATCTGTATTTGAGCCTCTACAATCTGAGCCAAAGAAGAAAAGGGGAAATGCCAAAGTTGGCCAAAGTTCAAGACTTGCTCTTTCTGCAGAAACGGCACTGAATTTTGAGTTTTTCGATGAAGGCTGACTAGAAATTTTCCAAATAATTTGTCAAAAGAAGATCATTGTAGAGAGACCAGTTGACTTGACTGCTTACAAAATCTGCGGATTCGCTGATTTTCTGGAGTATCCAGGGTTCACAACAGCTACCTCTGGATACAAGAAGTACAATCAGGATTTGGTGAAAGAGTTTTTTTTCAAACCCGATGGAAGGACATATAGACACTAAGTCAGTTTGGTACAAACGAGTTTATGTTCGAGGCAAGGCGGTTAGATTCTCTGGGGAGCTGATCAAAAAAGTGCTTGGGCTGATTAACCCAAAATTTAAGACTGTTTATTCTGAGGAATTTTCAGTAAGCTATGATTAGATCCTGACAGAACTCACAAGAGGGTATCAAACTCAATGGCCAGCTCAAGGTAATGCACCGCTTCCAGCCTCAGTACCAGGTACTTTTGTCTGTTTTAGGTTGCTATAAGCTGTTGGATTCCTTCCCCTAACACCACTGCTCTAACCCGAGATATGGCTATGTTGTAATATTGTGTTGGCACTAAGCCTCCTGTGAATCTTGGTCTCCTCACCCAAGAAAGCATAGTTGAGCATGCTAGTTTATCTCGGGTTGAGAACTCCTTGCCATACACTTGTATAATCTCTGGGTTTCTGAAAAGAAAAAAGGTGAAAGTTGAGGAAAGTGATGTGGTGCTGTCTACAGTTCCTCTTAAACCGAACAAGAAAACCTTTCAGTTGAGGACTGTTAAGGATCTTCCTTGGAATCCATCACAAGCTAGAACTTTATCAGATGCAGCTCAGGGAGTTATACAAGCTAAGAAGTTGGCAGTTCAAGCCAAAATTACAGTCCTGAAGGTCCAATTAACAACCCTAGAAGCAGAACTTGCTCAGCTGAATGCTTTATGATATTATTACTGTAAGTTTTTATAATACATTTATGATTTTTTTGGCATGTATTAGGGCCCCAAGGGGAGATTTTGGATTTTGGATTTCTGATACTATTTGGCCTAGCAGGAAGCTAGGGGCATTATAGAATTAATGTTTGGAAGTTATTCTTTTGCTTTTTGGCTTGGCAGAATAATTTTTATTCTCGGATTTTTTACAGTCAGTTGGGCCGATATTCCAAAATGGGGTAAAATGCTTTCTGAAACTGTATTACTTTATGACTGTTTATTTGATGTTCCAACATGGTTGTTGTGATTATTGTTTGGAGATGTGAAATTTTGGGGGAGCTAAATGTGCTTATGATTATGTTTCAACTTCTGCATGAGTTTGATTGTTCTATTTGCATAGTTGACGGTTTAAAAATCCAAAAAGGTTGGTGGGTCTACAAAATGTTAGAAGGGGAGATTGCAAAGTCCAGAATTATTTAAGTTGGCAATTTGTGAAAATTATGCAAATTTGGACTGCTGTGTTGTAACATTAATTATGGTATGACTTGCTAGATAAGGAAGTTTGTTGTGGAATCCAATAAACATATATTTCATCCGAATTGTATTTGATTGTAAAGTATATCAATTCCTATGATTGTTGTATTGGATTAGAATTTAAAAAAATGTGGATTGATATGGATTTTTGAGTATTGATAAGATATGGATGGAATATTCTAATTCCTTACTTTGAGGGATTGGATTAGGAATTACTATCTCCAAGTGATTTGATTATTATTAGAATATTTTATGGAGATAGAATTCCATTCGCACAAGTTACTTGAAATGTGCGATCATAACTTATATATTGTGACTGAGCTACTTACGGATTTAAGAGTAGAGAATCTGCACCCACGTTCTCCTATTTATTGAGTAGCCAGAGCTTGAATGTGTGTTCCAACATGATCAATACACTATTTATCTAATTTCAGAATCGGAAGCCTTAATTCCTTGGGAGGAGGAGATCCAACGTCAACAAGTATCGAGGTTAGATGGAATCTGACTAAGGCAGATTGGTAGCAAGGGGAGATTACAAAATCCACTCGTTGTAATTAGAAAAGATAAGTATATTTTTATGGTGTGCATTGCACTATCTTGTTCTGATTAGTGGATTTATTCTGAACTTGGCCATGCCACGTAGAAGTAGGTGGTTTTCAACAAACTGCTTAACCAAGTTTTGTGTTCGTGCTTTACATTTCTTTACATACTTGGTTGGATAATCTATGTTGGAACATAGTTTATATAATCGCTAAATTTAGGTTAAACCAAATTTAAATTATTTATCACCTTGTTTTGAAAAGTCTTAAAGGAAATTGGTGAGGCGATGAAGGAGGTTCTGATCAATTTGTTTGAATGAAGAGTATCGAGCATGGAAACCTTTGATTATTCAGATATAAATTTAAAATTTCTTGCATTTATTTATAAAGTTTATAGTTTTGAAATCTACCTTTTTTCAATTTCAAAATTTATAATTTTAGATTATTTAAGTCTTTTGAAAAAAAATCTAACTATATAATTCTTATATAACCACCTCTAGGTTAGGGTGGAAAGGGTGAAAAAGAGTGGGTAAACTCGTGGGTCTAACCCTTTTATAGAACTTGCAGTAAACCCATTACCCAATCCATATTTTAAAATACATTTTTAAGTCGTAACCTGTTTTATCCACAACTCATATTACCCATTTTGAAGAGGATAAAAAAATTGAACTCATTTTAATCATGCAAGTTCACTTTTCCACCCCTAAGCGCCACATACAAGAGAAAATATCCACAAAGTTTTTCGTCTATAACTTAATAAATACAAGTGCAACTCTCCGTGAATCTCTACTTGGTGTATCATGAGGTCATTACGATGATCGTCATCGCCAACAATTTGGAGCTATTAAGGGTTAATTATCCTACCTAGTTTACTCAAAATAATATTAATTACTATAACCTATGAAATTTGGACACTATTAAACTAGTTTATTTATTTAAACCTTAGGTCCATGTTGCATTAATGAGACTACTCTATACCATTACCTACGTTGCGGCTGCGATGGTTTAGAAATACCTGATTTTGGATACAACGCCCTTGATATTAAATAAAGTATGTTGAATTGGTTAATTGTATCCTAGGATCAAACCAAAAAATTGATTTGGATGTGTTTAGATTTCATATTAAATTGGACGATTTCTTTAAAGATGAATTTCATATCCAATTTGTTAGATGACTCAATACTACCTGTCCGAATAATGTAAAATTTACTTTTAACACTCATTTAACTAATAGGTTTAAAGTGATCCTGTATATGTGTAGCATGCGTGCTCATGTTGAGCATGTCCAAGAATTATTTTATTGAATATACTCTAAATAATAAGATTATGTGTTTAGTGAACATATTTCCTTTTCTAATTATAATAAGAAAACTATGAATATCAAATTTTAATAATAAAAAATATAAATATGCAAAAATGAAAGTTAATAGCAAATTAATGGTTTCTTTGGCTACACTTGGAATTTATCCCTCTTGTTCTTTGATTCACTGGAACTTGCTAAAGAATCTTTCTGACATTCACGAGAGCCACTGTCTAAAAGGAGGATCTGGCTTAGCGAAGTCGGGTTTCAGCCATTGCATCTAGGTTGAACGTATTTAAGCAAATAAATATTATAAATGATTTTCATGTAAATTTCATAATATTGGTATACACTAATAAGAATGAAGTAATTTTTTAGTCAAACTTAATTAGATGTTGTTTTGAGAATGTGAAAAAGATTTTTGTGAATTAAATGGAGAGATTATATGAAATGAATGAGTAACTTCTTCATTCTATTTTGCAGTGAAATTATTTTGGGACCAATAGAATATGGGTTAGGTTGTGATTTTACCCCAATTCGGAAAAAGGGGTTGTACTTTGGTAGAGTGATTATTTAGTGGTATGCAATATGGATTAGTGTACCCAAAAAAAAGTCGCTACGCCACTGACACTATTCTCGGCTTTTGGATACTGCATGAAGGAGAATGAAGGGTGTCTTAGGCTGGGGTGACACAGCAGCACACTTAGTACAACTTCGGCTTGAGAGTCGATTTAAAAAGAGCAAAGGAATATTTTATGTTTCCACAAAATAATTGAATTTTCAGACAATATGATCCATGTATGACTTTATTTTTTTTATTATTATGGATAAAATGGGTTTGTGAACTTTTATTCTATATTTCATGGCAAAGAGCTTATAAATATTATAGATAATATAATGTGAATTCTTGAATACTTTATGATTTTGTGAGGACCCTACATAAATAAAATTAAATGAAAAATAAATTAAATCCCTTCCAAAAGAGTCAATAAGAGTGTATATACCACATCATTAAAAATTATTAAGCTTCGTGCATTCGCGTGCGTGCGTGTTCTTTCATATTTTGTTCCAAATGAGCTTTCACCATCCATTTTTGGTACAATCACCTACCCAAAAATTATAATATAGGAAAAAGAAAATCCTATTGAAAAAGTTTAGAAATAAAAAAAAATCATATATCGTACCTCATTGTTTTTTAATCCTTGCAACTGCACACAAATATTAAACCCCTTGATATCTCTTGCAACCAACCCTTGCCCTATGTGAGTTAATTGTGATCTAGCGAAACAACCGTCACTATCACACCTCTAGAAACCATCACGATTTAATGATTAGGTTGATTAATTTTGTGATTTTGAGTAAGCTTATAGCCATTTCATATGTTGTAAAAGAGATTGATGGGAAGGTGAAAGCTCAGGTTCAGGGAAGTGATAAGGGTAGGAATAAAATTCGGGGTAGAATTTTGGCCCTTACCCTTTGGGCCACTTGCAGTTTGTGCAGTTGTGGGTGTGAGAGAGGTTTGTGGTCTTCAGGCCCGACAAAAAGTTCTTTAAATCGGGTGAGATGGAGTTTCCCGTTGTAATATATGAGGGAGGTTGGAATGTGGAATTTTTAGGCCAATTATTTCACGTCATTTTTTTATTTATTTGTGCACAATTTGTGCTTGTATCGTGCATGTTCATAACTTTGTTTTCAAAAATATTAATTAGATCTACATTAAAGAGGGAGATGATGCTTTGAATATTGAATATTTTTGTTTCATTTTTATTGGGTATTATATGCATAAAATCCTTTTAAAGTATGTATTGTCATTTATTAAATTTGGGAAGTCATTGTTTTAGAGCTTCAACTTATTAAGCCTATTGATTCTCGATACAACGAATGTGTCAAATTTTCTCCGGCACTATAAATTATTTATCACCTTCTTTGGAAAAGTCTTGAAGGAAATTGGTTAAGCGGTGGAGGAAGTTCTGTTCGATATGTTTGAATGAAGGGCATCGAGCATGTAAACCTTTGATGTTTGAGATATAAATTTAAAATTTCTTTTATTTATTTATAAAGTTTATAGTTTTTATCTACTTTTTGAAATTTGAAAAACGATGATTGTGGATTATTTTGATTTTTTGAAAAATTGTTTAACTCTATAATTTTTATACACCAACCCTAGGTTAGGGAGGGAAGGGTGCGAAAAAGTGGATAAACTCGTGGGTCTAACCCTTTTGTAGAACTTGTTGTAAGCCCATTACCCAACCCATATTTTAAAATTATATTTTTAAGTCGTAGCCTATTTTACCCACAACTCATATTACCCATTTTCATGTGGATAAAAAAATGAACTCAATTTATGCATGCAAGTTCACTTTTCCACCCCTAAGCGCAACATACATGGGAAAATCTTCACGAAGTGTTTAGTCTAAAACTTAGTAAATACAAGTGCAACTCTCCGTGAATCTCTAGTTGGTGTATCAAGAGGTCATTACAGTGATCGTCATCGCTAACAATTTGGAGATATCAGGGGTTAATTATCCTACCTAGTTTACTCTAAATAACATTAATTACTATAACGTATGCAAGTTAGACACTATTAATATAATTTCTGAATTTAAACCTTGGGTCCATGTTCCATTAATGAGACTACTCTATACAATTACTTAAGTTAAGGAAGCGATGGTTTAGAAATACCTGATTTAGGCTACAATGTCCTTGATATTAAAGAAAGTATGTTGAATTGGTTAATTGTATTCTAGGATAAAACCAAGAAATTGATTTGGATGTGTTTAGATTATGTTTTTAATGTATATATTTATTTCTCTAAGTATAAGAAGAAAACTATGAATAACAAATTTTAATTATATAAAATATAAAATTGCAAAATTGGTAGTTTAGAGCAAAATCATGGTTGCTTTGGCTACATTTTGTATTTACCGCTCTAGTTCTTTGACTCACTGGAACTTGCTAAAGCATCTTTCCAACATTCACAGGAGCCGCTGTCTAAAAGGAGAATCTGGTTCAGCAAGCCGGGTTTAAGCCGTTGCATCTAGGATTGAACGTGTTTAAGAAAAGAAATTGTAAATCATTTTCATTTAACAACAAAATATAAAAATTATAATTAATATGATGATGATTCTTGAATAATTGATACTTCTCTGAGAACCTGACATAAATGACATTAAATTAAAAAAACAAATCAAATCACTTCTAATCAATTGAGTTAATATGAGTCGATAAACCACATCATTAAAAACTATTAGGCTTGTAGCATGTTCATGCATGTGTGTTCGTGCATATTTTATTTCTAATGAGCTTTCACCGTCCCTTTTTAGGACAAGCACCTACCCACAAATTATAATAGATTTCAAAGATATTCCTTGTGAAAACTTTTAGCAGCAAAAAAAATAAAACTTTCCCATATTGTACCTCCAAGTCATTTGATCGTTGCAAATGCAAACAAATATTATATCTCTTGCAACCAAATCCTGACTTAAGTAAGTTAATTGTACACTAGCAAAACAACAAACACTATCCCACCTCTAGAAACCATCATGATTTGACGAGGTTCCTTGATTTGAAGATTTTAAATGTGTCTATAGCCATTGCATATGTTATAAAAGATATAGAGGTGAAGGTGCGAGCTCAAGGTCAGGGTCAGGACACGAGTCGGGATAAATTATAGGAAATAATTTTCATTTTTACCCTTTGGGCACCTTGTGATTTGGGCAGTTGTGGGTGTGAGAGAGGTTTGTGGTCTTCAGGCCCTAAAAAAAATTCTTAAAATAGGGTTAAATAAGAGCTGCGCACTCTAATAATTTAGGGATGCATGAATGTGTAAATGTTAGGCTTTTTATCAATACTTGAGGCGATGTTTTCATTTGGACACTATATCATATGGTTATTGACGTATGGTCTTTTCCTAAAGTCTATAAAGACAATAAAGGAGTGTTTATGTTGTGCATATCAGTGATGTTTTTGGTTGAAGTGCCTGACTTGTACATTAGGTGTATCAAGGCGAGGATCCTCCTATGCAATATGCAACAAACATTTGTGCAACGTGCATGCGTGCATGTATCGTGCATGTATCGTGCATGCTCTTATCTTCAAATTAGATATAGTGGTTTGATACCCTGACACTTTCTTGAGATCCTCCCATGTCCTCTTTTCACGTCAAATTCTTATCATGTGTATGTTATTCTTTAATAACAGAGTAAAATTAACAAATAGTCATTTTTGAATATTTAGACTTACAGTAGCAAATACTCTTTCAAGAAGTGATTTTATTTAATGTACGTTATTGAGTACCTATTATAGCCACCAATGAGATGAAAAAGGTTTAGGGTGTCTTAATGGAAGTTGGAGTTATCTTTTCAAATGAACAATCAAATCTAAAGATAAAAGAATGCCACCAGACTATAGGGTTTGATAATGGACATTACATTTGGTCATTTACTTTCATTGCTGCAGGATTGAGCAGGTTTACTAGTTTAGGAGAAATTTGATCCAACAGATCAAGAATTGACAGAGCAATTTGGTGAATATAGTTAATAATATAGAAAGGTTATATAAGAAATATGCACTTTAGTTTAAAAATATTATATGAAATACGACAAAATTTCACATTAATGAGCCGATTTGAATCTTTAAACTAGGGTAAGTGTGAAATTTGCACTTTAATGCTCATTTAATTGGATCCACGTCATTTTATGTTAATTTGTGCAACATGTGTGCATGTTAATAATTTTATTTTCAAAAATATTAATTAGATATGCGTTAAATATCCAGGGAGATGGTGTTTAAATATTGTATATTATTGTTTCATTTTTATTGGGAATTATATGCATAAAAGTTTTTAAAATATGCATTGTCAATTATTAAGTCATGGAAGTAATTGTTTTAGAGATTCAACTTATTTAGCCTTTTGATTCACAATACAACGAATGTGTCAAATCTTCTCGAGCACTTAAATTATTTATAACCTTCTTTGAAAAACTCTGAAAGGAAATTGGTGTGGTGATGGAGGAGGTTCTGATCGATATGTTTGAATGAAGATCATATAGCATGTGGATATTGAGGATTACCATAAAAGCACATTCGTGTCATATGTCAATATATCTAACATAAAATGTTAGGTCGCATCTTAACTTCAACAAATATGTTCAACTATGGGTTGCAAAGGAGTGGATAGGTTGAATATGGGGTCAATCCATTTTAGCTTGTTGTATGACTAATAAACGGGTCGAATTGAATTTTCATCAACCATCAGGTAGAAAATCACTTAACCCGCGAGTTGAAAACCCATATGGGTCTATAGGTAAACCTTTAATGATTCGGATATAAATTTCAAATTGCTTCTATTTATTTATGAACTTTATAGTTTTAAATATAGTTTTTTAATTTTCAAAATTGATAATTGGACATTATTTTAACTTTTTGAAAAATTGTTTAACTCTGTAATATTTATACATCAACCATCGGGTTAGGGAGTGAAGGATGGAAAACATTGGGTAAACTCTTGGGTCTAACCATTTTATAGAACTTGCAGTCAACCCATTACCCAACCCATATTTTTGAATTACCAATTTGAGTCATAACCTCTTTTACCCACAACTCATATTACCCATTTTCAAGTGTGTAAAAAAATGACCTCATTTTATTGATGCATGTTCATTTTACCACCCCTAAGCACAACAGACAAGGGCAAATCTCCATTAATTTTTTCGTTTAAAATTTAGTAAATACTTGTGCAACTCTCCATGAACTTCTACGTGAAGTATCATAAGGTCATTAAGATGATAATCATCCCGAACAATTTGGAGCTATCAAGGGTTAATTATCCTACCTAGTTTACCCAAATAACATTGATTACTATAACATATGAAATTTGGACACTATTAACCTAGCTCTTTTATTTAAACCATAGGTCCATACTGCATTAGTGAGACTACTCTATACCATTACCTAGGTTGTTAACTACATTTGAATTTTGAGGCTAATTTAGTTGGTTTCAAGTACATCCTTACATGTAAATAACATGAAATATATAGGGGACTGAAAATTGGGGTTGACTTTGCAACCTTAGAGCCATCGATAAGGTGCTTCACTTCGTTTGCCTTTTTTAGGCCTACGAAGAAGCATTTGTGATGTAGTGCCCATGATGTAACAACAGGGGGGGGGGGATTTAGATCTGCATAGGAGGCAGGGTCATTGTTGCACTCCCCTAACCACGAAGGCGGTGCCGATGGAAGATTACATGCGCACCCTACGTGATAGGTATTGGGAAGTGTTGATAATCGACCGCACCACGTGTCACAAACACTAGAATAGGTTTATAGTTCTTATATATGATAAAATTGAGGATCGAAACAACATTAATAATGTTACGCTAATATTCCTCAGGTGCTAATTTATATAGTTTATTTTCTGTTGAGTTGAATGCTATTAGTTGTTAGTAACCCCTCCCCCCTCTCCCGATGCATGTTTAACACTGATTATTCCTAACACATAATCAAATTTATGGCTCAATTGTGGCTATGTGTAGTTGATTATTATATTCCTAACATCTCTGTGAATGATCTCGATACTTTCCACTACCTTCCAATTTTGGTAGTATAGTAGTAGGAATAGGAGAAACAATAAAAATCTCTATGTTTGACCTTTAATACTTAGCCTCCTCTCGGGTTAATTTGGTGTATCTCCAGTGATTCATTCAGACAACCCCCGGGAGGGGGTTGGTCATGACCATTCTCATTCACCCCAATCCATCCCCATGTGATTGTCTACATATAGGTTGTCTACCAATGTTCTCCAAACTATGGAATGCCGAGGGAAACTTGGTAGTTTAATTGATAAGATGTCAAAAATGTCATTTATTATATTTTTCTTAGTTTAGTATTTTTAGGAGCTTATCACTATACTCTTT
>JAULKM010146755.1:0-17654 GCA_032355605.1 Rubia tinctorum | reverse complement strand
TTTATGTGATTGCATGTAATCGTGTTACTGCTTTATGTAAATCGCATGATTTTATACTTTCGATTAATTCGTATTGATTTTGTAATGCATGATCAATTAATAGAGTTATTCTTTTGATGCATGCTTATGACAATTTTATTTTACAGATTTTATCGTAATAGCTTTATTTCCAGTATAACTTGCAACATACTGTACGGTAAAATTGAAGCTGAACCTGCTGAGCATGTGAAGATGTATACGACAGAACACAACCAAAAGTTACGTTTTGATCAAAATCCTGAAAAATCTGAAAGTGCAAATATAACCCTAAGTTTTGGATGAAAGTGCCAATATAACCCCGACAGTCTAAATTTGGTCGGAAATTAATAAAATGACCATTATAACCCCGTCAAAAAAATAATTCTAGAAAATATGAAAGGACGGTTATGCCTTCACAATTTCCTTTCTTTTTATTCTTTTTCCAAATCTATATTCTTTTTCTTTCTAGGATTTTCTCGATATCATCGACGAATAAGAATTATTCTTCTTCCTGAATCTATATTCTTCTTCTTTCTCAGGTTTTCCCGATATCATCGACGAAGAAGAACAGATTACCACGTTATCATAACTTGGCGCTATTCTCACAATATCGCGGATCGATGAAGAAGAACGAGTTACCGGAAGCCTCCACTGGAGGCGTCGATTTCCGAACTACTGAACGGGTTTCCGATGGATCTAGACACGGTGGCAAGCTGGGCTTTGCGGCGGTACTAGGTGAGGAGGGGAAGATAGTGGTGGTGGTGCTAGGGTTCAGGGCTAGGCGGTAGCGGTAAGCGACGGGACAGGGTGAAAAGGAAGTTAGATGGTGGTAGTGGTGCTAGAGTTTGCGTGGCGGGGCGGAGGAGCCGAGGAGCGGCGGGCTGTGGTGGGGGAGTTGGTGCTGGCCGTGGAAAAACACCGTCGTTCTGAATCCGAATCCGAATGTTGGCCTGGAAGCTCCCTTGTTAAGGTAATTAATTACCAATTATTCAACTGATTGCTTTGTAAATTTTGTTTGTGTTTGTACCTTTGTTTGTGAAAATTCATAAATTATTGGTGTCTGTTTTCGGCTTCTCGTATACTATGTGTACATTCTCCATCTTAGAAGTGGCAAAATGCATATTTCGGTGGCAAAATTCCAAATTTCAGCGGCAGCGGCAGAGCAGCGGCTAGTGGTGGAGTAGCGGCATGCTGGCTTTGGAGATGAAGATGGAGATCAAGATGAAGAAGTACACTAGGGTATTTTAGTCATTAAAGTTTTAGTTTTGATACTAGAGGTATTTTAGTGTTTTTAGGTTTAGTCAATGTTGGAAAATACCCAGTCAATGTCGAAATAGTGTCAAAAGGTTATATTGACACATTTGACGCAAAAGTTAGGGTTATAATCACACTTTCAGATTATACAGAATTATATTGACACTTCGGAAAAATAATAGGATTATATTTGTATTTTACCCTAGAAATTTTATAATCAATGCTTTAACAAGATGAGATGAGGAAAAATAAAATGAACATGAAAAATTAGATCTAACATCAATTACATAAATATTTGTATATCTCTAAATCTTTCCAATATTTCTTGGACTCCATGCTCGAGCATGCCAGTTCCTGGATTCCAATATTTAAGTTTCGTATCTTGAATTTCAGAAGAAAAAAAATGCTCTCCAATCTCTACAATATTTTAGTCAAATATTAAAACAACCTCCGCCACTAACTGTAATAATTGCCAATAATGTAATCATCTTCTCCATAAAGTCGTCAGAAACCTAGCCTAATGGCGGCTCTTCCCTCTGGCGTGAGTCTGTCACCCTCATACAAAGCTTCTCTCTCTCAATAACCCACCCTCAATAGCAAATCAAAAATCCTCCTCAATCCGATAACAGAATACAAAAGTGAAATCTCTGTTCTCTTCAACGATGCTGAAATTGATCACCTCTTTGAGCCTTCAAAAGAAACCTCGTCGGAAAATTTCCGAGGGGTAGACCATCCTTAGATTTCATCAGGAAACACTTCAAGAAGATCGGCTTCAAAGGGGAAGCGATAATCATGACACTGGACAGAAGACATATCTTCATTAAGTTTGATCTCGAGGAGGATATTCAACGATGTTGGATAAAGAGGAATTGGAATCTCAGAGGTTCAATTATGAAAGTCCTAAAGTGGACAAAGAATTTCGATATGAAGGAGGAACCACCACTGGTTCCAATCTGGCTGACAGTGGAGTTCCCGCCGTCATACTACTTGTATCCAGACTCAATTCCACTTATTGCTAGCCATCTTAGAGAGCTCATCTTTGCTGACCAACCCACAATCAATCATACGAGGCCATCCACTATCTGTCTCTGTGTGGAAATGGATCTCACGGCTGAATTCCCATCAAGAATCAGGTTGGGCTCAACAAAGGAGAGCAAGGGTTACGATATTAAGTACAAAGATCACCCCAAATATTGCTGTAAATGTCTCAAAATTGGACATCTCACATATGAATGTGGAACTTTCAAGCCAAGATCTCAAACTAAGAAACTAGCAGAAAAGTGGGTTCCAGTACCTGTCATAGAAATAGATTCAAAGGAGCAATCAGCAAATGGGGATCAAAAGGGGGCTTATGAAGAAGAGGTTTTCCAAGATGCAGTGGAAACCATTGAGAGAAATCCAGTAATACTGGACAAAAGCAGATTTATCAAAAAACAATTAGGCCAAAAAAATTGAAGAACAGGAGCTCCACAAGCCCACCAAGGAAAACACAACTTGACTCTGCAGACCAAGCTTCAAGAATTAGGAAGAGAAACTTCTCAAACTGGCGATAAGTGGATGATCTGAAGATCATCAACAACAAGGATCATATCTTTTTTGCTGATACCTATAATACAACTGATAGAAATGTTACATTTACCAACCTCAGGAAATTCCATAATACTCTACTAACAAAATTTATACTGCAGGTACAAACTGCTGGAAATGGTCCAGGGGGTTTCACAAATAGATTGGAAGGAGCTAATGGTGAAGAACATGTGCCTCAACCTAAAAGGGATACAAATGATAACCAGGAACTGGATGTGACAATTCATAAGGTATTCCTAGACTCAAACCTCCAAATAGACAAAGGAGTTTCTTTAACTCTCCTAATATGGTTACCACTCGCTTGAAAGCTAGAAATAAACCTTCTAATTAATCTTAAAATACTTATGTAGAATGCTAGAGAGATATTTGCTTCTAGGTTGAGACTACAAAAGCTAGTTTATTGTCATAGGCTTGATATCTTAATAATCATTGAGACAAAACAGAAAAATGATAAAATAGATTTGTTTAGGAATCAACTAGGGTTTGATAATGTCATGTGCTTACAAGATTAAAAAATATGGGTGTTTTTTAGAAACAATCTCATTACCACACTTATGGTTGATAACCAAGATTTTCTTTAAATAGTGGTTATCAATTCAGATCATAATGTAAGATTTCATATTATTGTTGTTTATGGTAAACATAATAGACAACTGAGATCACAAATGTTCCAGTCACTAACACAGCTAACTGAGACTAATCCTATACCTGCAATTTATGCTAGAGATTTTAATGTAATTAGGGTCATCTCAGAGTTAAGGGGCAGTAGCACACCTGATCTTAATAGTATATTAAACTTTGATACATATATTCAGCCCACAAACCTAAATGATATTACAACTGTTGGAAATAAATTTACCTGGACTAATGGTAGGAGGGGGGTAAATAGAGTGTGTAAGAGACTTGATCGTATAATGACTAATATACAGTGGGATGAGCATTATCCAAATACATCTGTACAAGTGATAACTATGACTCCCTCAGACCACTCACCACTACTATTAGATACACACATTAAGGAAACTTCTTCCCCAAAATCTTTTAAATTCCAGAAAATGTGGCTAGAAAGAGCATACCTATATGATGTTATTAAGACAAATTGGGAGGTTAGTATAGAACAGCAAGGCATGATATGCTTCTCATTGAAACTTAAAAGACTAAAAAAATGCTCTCAAACTCTGGAACAGAACCAATTTTGGAAATATCTTTCATAATACACAAAAAATTGAGACTAAGGTACATGAATTAGAGATAGCATATGATCAGTACCAAACAGATCACATTCTTAATCAACTAGCCCAGGCCACAACATAGTTAATCTAACATCTTAAGGAGGAAAACCTGTATTGGAAATGGAAATCTAGGATGAAATTGTTGCAAGGAGCTGACATGAACACAAAAATTTTCCATAACTCTGTTAGAGATAGACAATCTAGGATTAGGATCAGTAAGATTAAAAATGAGTCTGGACAATGGTTAACAAACCAGACAGATATAGGTAATCATGCAGTAGAATTCTACAAAGAGCTCCTTAGGCATGATAGTTCAGACATCACAGGTGAGGCATTAGAAAATTGTCTAGAATACATCCCTAGGATCATTACAGATGAGGATAATTGCCACCTTGTAAAAATTATAGAAATAGAAGAGCTAATATGTATTGTATTCATTCTGAATCCAGATAGTGCTGCTGGACCTGATGGATACCCAGGCTTCTTCTATAGATATGTCTGGGATATCATCAAATCTGATTTACTCAAGTGTGCACATGAGTTTATGGGTGTCGTCTCTATCCCAGTTAATATTTCTAGCACACTTATTTGCCTTATACCTAAAACTCCTACCCCTGCTACCTTATCTGATTGCAGGCCCATCTCTCTACCAAATTTTAGCAACAAAATCTTTTCTAAGATCTTTGTTGAGTGAATCACAAAGGTCATTGATAAATGGACCTCTGGGGAACATAGTGCCTTTATCCCAGGGAAAGAAATTGCTGATAATATACTTATCATGCAAGAGATGACACGACTTTTAGATAAGAGAAATCAATCACTTAACCTTATTGCAAAGATAGACATGTCCAAAGCATTTGATAGAGTATCTTGGATGATGCTAAATTCCTTAATGTTGAAAATCTAACATATTTGCTGCTTACTTTTCTGTATTAATCAATGGGATTCCTAATGATTTCTTCAAGGCTTCAAGAGGTCTTAAACAAGGAGATCCCCTATCACCAATACTGTTCAACCTCATTACTGAGGTACTGAATAGAGGTCTAAAATGCATGTTCAAATGTAAATTGCTAGATCCATTTAATATCCCAGGAACATCCATGATATCACATCTATCATATGCAGATGATACTGTGATATTTTTAAAGGCAACAAATAAAATCCTCAAAAACCTGATACAATTCTTATCACTTTATAAAAAAGCCACTAGGTAGAGGGTTAACTATAATAAAAGTGCCTTTTGTGTTGGAAATAAAACAAGCATGGCAACCAGGGATAGGATTTTTCATATTACAAAAGTGTCACAGGGGATCTTTCCTTTTTTGTACTTGGGAGTAAACATCTTTAAGGGTAGGAAATTAAATGTATGTTTCCAGCAATTATTTGAGAGGATAAATGTTAAGGTACATAACTGGAACTCAAAGCTTCTCAATCAGCTGGTAGAACAACTCTAGTCAAATATGTATTAGTTGCCATCCCTCAACACACTTGGTGTGTTATGACACCTACAACATCAGTGGTCAATAGACTAGAACAAGTTTGTTTAGACTTTATTTAGGGAAGTAACAAAGATGGTTCCAAGAAATGACATTGGATGGGCTGAGATAGATTAAGCTACCCATACACAGAAAATGGGCTGCAACTTAGGGATTTCACATCAATTGTAGTGGAAACTTCAGTTAGGAACCACCCTACAGTCGAAAATGGTTTGGTCTATGCCTAAATCTGCAAGAACCTCTGACCCCTGGAAGAGAACCATAAAAATCACTCAAATTGCTTTTGATAACTCTTTTGTTCTTATTGGTAAGGGCAACTGTCATTTTTGGACAGCAAACTGGACTCAGTTAGGATGCCTAGTAGATTTGTGGGATAGTGAAATGGAAATTCCACATCCCTATATCACTGTGAAACAATTTCAAGAACAAAGGAACCTATTGATCAATGAACTGGGACTGGGATTAGATGATGTGTATGCAGCTATATTATGCAGGATATATTCTTTACTGATTTGCAGGATCAACTGATATGGAAACCAGCAATCACGGGTAAGTTTTCTGCCTCTACTGCATATGAACTAATTAGGAAGAATAAGCTACATTATGCATCTTTGGAAAAGGTATGGAACAAACTCTTACCTAGGAAACATTCTATTTTTTGTTGGAGATTGATCAATAACATGTTGCCTTTAGATGATATATTGGGAAGGATGGGAATAGTTACTGCATCAAGGTGCTCACTTTGTTTTAATGAAGCTGAAACAATCAACCATATGTTTAATCTTTGTCCAATCTCTGTAAATCTTTGGATATATGCATATTAATTTCTGGATATTTCAGATCCAAAGATAAAAATGATCTGGGATAAGCTTTCATGGCTCTGGTCATGTACAACTACATCTAGAATAAAAATCACTTCTTCAATTTAATCCCTTCTTTCATATGCTTCAAAATCTGGAAAGCTAGATGTGCCTCTATTCATAATAATAAAAAACCTGTGATTTCTACAATGAAGACTGGTTTAAACAGATTCATAGTGGATGTTTTCACAAAGAAACCCCAAAAGAGGTATTCAGACTGTGATCTATTGGAAACAAAGGGATTCTTGCCAGTGCATAAAATTTCAAAACTAAAGATCATCAGGATAGTTAAATGGAAGCCACCTGACATGGGATACATCTTAAACACTGATGCAACCTTTAAACCTTTAAACCTTCCAAGGCCTGAAATGTAGTTAGGAATGTAGAAAGAATGGAAATGTTTCTGGTTGGAGATATAATTGCAGAGGCATCTCATGCAACTGAGGTTGAATTATGAGCTATAATATCTGGCATAGAGGTTTACATTCAGTACAACTTCATCCCACGGACTATACAAACTGATTGTCTGTAGGTCTGCAACCTTGTGAAACCTGGAGCTATTTGTCCATGGAGATTGACATTAAAAATATAGAACCTGCAGAAGCTTCTAGTACAGTGCAATGCTTATATTATTCATATATCCAGGGAACAGAACACAATTGCACATGAGCTGGAAAAGATGGCAGCAACAAGAAGAATCCTGAGTAGAACGGTTTGGAATTTGAGAGACTTGGATAATCATGCAAAGGCTGCTGTAAATGGAGATAGATTGAGAATTATCAACTTCAGAACCAGATCTTAATGATAAACTATAGCATACACCATATAGCTTGGATAGTCACTCTTCTACATATCCTAACTCAAATATGTATTGCTCTATTGATTATATGACTACCCTTGGATTAACACGGGGGTGGAGGTCTAAGAGTTAGAAACATAATCACTAGTCGCTTTTGTCTTAGAAGTGCGACACCATCATACTTATTAGATTACAAACTTGTATTGAATGATTTATTTTGGGTACAGGTTTGGGGAGCCTAATAAACAACCCCCCCCCCCCACCCATCAACTGGTGGTTTATTTTTAAAAAAATGGGACGGAGGGAGTATAGGCTTATTTGAAGCTGATTTAAGAGTCTAGAAACTTTTTGGGAGAGGGTTTGCATGGTCTAATGTAAATGGTTCAAAATTAAACTAAGTCGATTGTCTATTAATACTATGATATACAGTGTTTAGTTCATTCACAAACTCGCATTTTTAGCACTCCCTCTGTTTCTTTTTTAAAGATACTTCTTTAAGTTTTGGAAGTCAACGTGTACCATTTTGCTTATAAAACTTTATTCATAAATAAACAAGATTAATATCACGTAAAAATTGCTTTGTGTCACATCGTCTAGCTGTTATACCAAATCATAACAAAATTCCTTCTTATAACTTTTAGGGTTAGGGTATAATTATTTGAATTTCGAGACATATTTTAAAATATTTTGTATTATATGAATCTCTATGCAATAATTACAAAAAGGGCTCAAATCTCACACTCTATCTTATTTTGCAACCTCCTCCCCCCCCCCCCACAAATTTTATCAGACCAATCCAATATTTGAGAAAATCGAATCAAAATCCACGAGATTACTGCAACAAAATCACGAGTCTACAGATGAGATGAAGATTCACGAGGCATCATACAAAGTGAATGAAGATTCAATTGGGAAAATCATCTATTTCCTTCAAATCTAATTCAAATTTGAAAATTTGATTAGAAAAGAACTTGAGTAAAGTGATAAAATGACCATAACTTTATACTGAGAGTGCCAATATAACCTGTAAAATGAGAAACTGCCAAAATAAATCTAAATTTGTTATGTATGTGTTAATCTATCCCTGGTCGTTATGTCAACGAGATGTTTGGTTGAAATTTAATGAAATGACAATTTTACCCCTGGATTTAAATTTGAAGCGACGGAAATTTTCTTTTTTCTTCTCTCTTCTTCTTGCAACCTTTTTTATCACTGATAATGACTTCAAAATCTAGGCACCGACATTATGGTGGCGAGCACAATGGAACAAAATTTGTGATTTGTTACGCAGAAGAGGTGGAACGAGTTCTCATCGATAACTTATTATCTGTTGTGTGTTTTTTCAAATTTTCAAAAGTTGATTATCTCTTTCGATATGTATAGAGATCCACATGATTCCAATCTCATTGGAATGTCTGGATACTCAAAAGAGGTATTGTATCTTCTCAAAAGTTTTCAAGTATCCCTTTTAAAGTATCCCTTTTCAGGTATCTTCTCAAAACTTTTCAAGTATCCCTTTTATTTTGGCAATTTCTTGTTTTGCAGGGTTATATTGGCACTTGTATCCTAAACTTAGGGTTAGAAGTGTAAAAATCCAAAAGAACTTTTATCATGATAAGGACATGAAAATTTTAAATTATCGATGTTATTAATATGCTCTTATATTCAAAATGAATAAAGAATAATTCTGATGAACAATATGAAGGTAAAAACTCAAATTTTGAGGTTATAGTAAATCCAAGTTTGAAGATTTAGAATTTTTCATGAAGAGTAACGAATTGTGAAAATAAAAGATAATAAATCCTAATTCAACACCATTTAATATAATTGATGTTCCTCGGATCCGTTAAAATATTGATTGGACATTGTTTGATGCTTGTGCAACCGTAATTGTTGTTTGTGATGCACTGTTTCATCTTTTGTGATAATTTTCAAAACAAATAGCAAAAGTGATAGTAGATCATATTTTACTAAATGTTTGAATTTGAAGAATCCTATATGATGTTGCCTTTTTTGTTGATGCTAAGCATTATACGGTGATATTTGAAGATTTTATGATGTTCTTTGCTAATGCAAAATTTGGTTGAATGATTGGCCCCTAATGCTTGCCCGAAACTCGTTCTAATACCTATAAGAAACCACTAGAGAGTCAGGCGGGTGGGCTTCCAACTGTACCTGCTCCGACTATCAAATTAGACCGAACCTTCCTATTTGTTACTGGAAACGTGCTTGGAAACAAGGAATCAAAGAACCTACCTTTTCGCATGTTCCCATCCTTGATATATGGTCTTTGGTGACTGATGGGACAGGTTACGCCTCATCACCCCTTTCCTCGTTGCAAGTAGACCCTTCCATTGGAAGCTTGGTTGTTGTCTAATCCTGGGCTTGCTCTATCATTATTGGGCCTTCAGGCCCACACATTATCAAGTTCTCCCAACCTGGGGTCCTTCATCAGGTCTACATTGGGCGTTTAGCTGAGTCAACAATGTGGATGATGTGCATGCTTATCCATGTCGTCCGGACCTGTGCGTCTTTCATATTTTTGCGAGAGAAAATGCAGTAACACTATTTTTGAAAAGTTGCATCCTCAAAAAAGGTGAGATTGTCTCCTGAATAGTCACCTGGTTTGTTATAATTATTTCCACGCGTCTATCATAAGCGTATCTTACATGCATCATGCAATGAATTTCCCTCCAATTCGAGGAAGAACGTAACCATTATGGTGTTTCCCTACTTCCAAGGTGTCTCTTGGGCCTGCTAATATTCCATTTCATTTAAGGCCTCGTCTTCTCTTTATCTTCACTTCCCACTCGTTTTTTTTTCTTTCCATTTTTGTGTTTTTCTTGTTCTCTGCATTCCGTTTCTCCGTTTATCAGGTACCCTCTTTCCATTTATTATTAAATTTTCTCTCTGTTAGATTAGAGCCAACTCAAAAAACCCTAGGCTAATTTGGATGCTCAGCTGGGATGTCGGGACCGCCGGGATGTATTCAAGCTACTTATTGCCTCTGAACCACTTAGATATGGACGCCAATGAACTAGAAGCACCATCGTTCGGACTGGATCAACTGGGCTTATCAAGTTGCTCCAGATCTGGAATCATCGCTACAAGGATCTACCATCGCCGTATAGCTCTTCAATCGTCGATGAAGAGAAAATGCAAGCGATGAGCATAGTGAAAACTTAGCTCGTCAGTCAAGTCTTCAAAACATCATCTTCGCCGGTGAAATTTTGTGAGCCTCTAGTCTGTGAAATGTAGCTCTCCCGGGAAGGTTAGGATGAGGGGTAGGGGTGTTAGGGTGGGATTTGGGATAGGGAGGCCACCAGAGGATGTGGTTTCTGGCGGCGACGGCCCCCCAGAATAGTAAGCTAGGGTTTTCTTTTTAGGAAGAAGGAGAGGGATTTTTTTTATAGAGAATCTCTTTTTGAGAGTGTGACAGTATTTCATGTTTTAATAAGTTACATGTGATGTTTAGTATCTGTATATTGATCTTTAGATATTACACATTGATGTTTTCAAGAGGAAAACCAAACACATTATAATGGTTGAATGAGTTTGTATTTGATATTTATGAATAAGTTATCTGTGTAGATTTATGTTTGAAGTTTATAAATATCAAGGTGATATTGTTTTTATTCTCCATGAGTTTCTTTGGTTAACATGATAGGTCTAAAACGGGGCTAACGTCCTCATATTTTCAGTAAACATAATACTTCTCCGTCCTAGTAAAATGGCATAGTTTCCTTTTTTGCCCGTCCCACAAAAAATAACATGATTTAAAAATTAATCAAAATGACAAAGAATATGTTGTTAAGTTCTCATAATGTCTTCTTTACCTTTAACAACTTTTAGACCGAACCCACTGTTTTCCTAAAATATCTCTACTTTTTCACAATTATTCTCTGCCACATCAGCTTGCATAAAAGAGTGAAATTCCGTCATTTTTGCTAGAATGTAGGGAGTATACATTATCTTATATACAAAAAAAGTTATATATATTTGTGAGTGTACATGTATTAATTTTACAAGAAAGAAACTTCAACCTATACTAAAATATTCAACAATCATACAACAAACTAATATATGGGAAATATTTGTTGAATAGAGAATAAAAATATAAGTAATTTATGATAATTATATAAAATTAGCTTATATATAGTTAGGGTTTTATGGGTCTACGAGTCGGGCCTGAGTCTTAATAATTAAGACCCTAACCCATTTTTTATCATCTAGACCCGGCCATGACCAAATGTATCTTAAAAATTATACTAATGTTTAATCAATCCAATGGGTCTTGACCTAGAAAGTTTGGGTCGGGTTCTAAACCTATGTTCATCCCTACTCACGAGTTTCATGTCAATATTGCTAAGAGCAACAGAAGCAAACAAATAAAATAATACAACAAAAAAAGGTGCGCTTGAAATCATCCATTTGAATTCTAAAAACCATCAATACCATCTGACGTAGTTGTTCCTTTCAAATAATGGTGATAGTCCCAACTTGCAGCAAATAATAAATGCTTTGATCCTAGAATAATTCTCTAGGATTGGATTTGGGGGTAAAGACTCTAATGCTTAAATCAGTATCTTGTATTACTAAGTGTATTATATATGACTGCCAGTTGTTACTTACCTTAAAATCTCAAGTCAAACCATCGTATATTTATAGACTTCTTGAGCATACATTATCGGGGTTTCATCTAATGTACATGTCGTGTTGGTCGTGGACATCGTGATGTTTGTACGACTCTCCTGAGTGCATATATCATGAGTCATGTTCTATCGATTGAACCACCTGCATGGTTTTCCTGATAGTGGTCGGATGTTCCTCTGGGCTGTTAGTGTCAACTACATGGAATAATCTTCTCGATCAGTGTTCGCTCTTCGACACATGAACACTCACTCATTTTGTTGAGTTTTCCCTTGTATGGGTTGAGCCTAGTTTTTGGGAAATATATATACCATGAGCACCCCCCTCCTAGTCACAAAGTATTAAAGGGTAAAAAGAGATGTTCTGGTGCGATAAATTATAAGAACTTGTCATCGTCCTTGTTTTTTGGAGCAAAGTGAATATTGGAAATGTTCGCAAGTCTACTTGATATTTGGTGTGAATTCCCAAGAGCTTCGTAGATAAACATATTTTATTCTATGTTTTTTGGGTTGACTCTAACATGTTTGGCTTGTGTGATCGTTGTTAGGTGTCATCGAGAAGGTTTCCACATAAGAAGAATAATCATTATGGTAGGCTCTATTTTTTAATCCTTTCCACTTTTTGAAACCCCGCCTGTCTTTGTACATTCATGATTTAGATGTAAGACTTGATTGATTGACAGTTGCATCGGTTAAATGTCTCGGGAAAAATATTTGAGCCTTATATTTATAAATAGGTTTTAATGTTGCATGTTGTTCATTCTTCTATTTTTTTTCCTTTTGTCTAGCTTCAAGTAATGAGTAACTATCCCAAAATTTGGACGAATCCTCTTTATGTCAGTCGCCAGAGTTGTCATGTGTTTTTATAATCCAAGTAAGCATTACGTTTATTTTCTTTTATAGTAATTAGTATGTTGTCTTTGAGTACTTTTATTTATACTTGTAAGCCAAAGATGGTCAAAGCATGAATATTCTGACGATCAGTGGTAGTCAGAATATCAAGTGTGAAAGGGTGGTCAGAAAGACTGTTTTAGGGTCTGTTTGTCTTCCTATTGAAGATTAACTTTATAATGGTGAAGGAAATACTTTAGAGTCTGGTGGTAGAGGGATAGATGATTGGTCGGCCGGAGATTGGTCCGGGAGTCATAGTTGAAGCATGTTTAGCCTAAGTTAATTTAATAGTTTGAAACATGTGTACCCTTTTTTGAATTGGTTCTCGATTAGAGTTCCAACACCTTGGGAGAGCATTCATTATCCTTATAATGGGTTCATATCTATTTACAAATAGCATATAAAGTATGTCCTATCTCTTCCTGTACCTGGTTATATGTTCCAAATATTGGAGCGTGATGGGATGACCTTGTGTCAAATAAACCCAAGGGAAATGGCTATTATAGTAGGTTTTAAAATGGCATATAATGGGGTGGGGTTAGTTACTGGTGTTGATATATCTGTCAGCTATATCAGCTTTGTTGGATGAAGAACTTTGCGACAAATATATGTTTTATCCGTCTGTACCTAGGATGGAGATCGTATCTCACTTCCCTATCAACATTGGTGTATGGAGGAAAAATATTTATATGTGGAAGGAAGAGATTGTTGTAAACCTTGTTTAGTAAGTGGAACTATCATGTTCCCGAAGATAAGACAACTGTTTGTAAGGGCAAACAGGATATGGATGTTATGGATAGATTGGTCGCTTGTAGATTCCATATGTTTTTTATATCATGGTCAAAAGGTTGTAATTTTTTGTCTCTTGTTATTATTTATGAAATGCATGTGCGTGGTTATATATGATGTTTCTTGTGAAGCAATTATGATGTTATCTTTGCTTTTCTTTGTTTACAGAGATGAGTCTTTCCAGTATTTCCATTTTCAGCACTTGGCATTCCTAACAGTGATGCTGACATCTTGGATGTGGTTCTGAATGTTAAAGTTGATGACTTCACCCTTGTCCCTAAAGATACTAGTGTAGGGATAGTGGTAAGAAAATATCCTATCCAGAAGATGGACCGAAAGCTACAAATAAAAGGTGTAGATATTCATCGCCTTATGAATGTGATCGTTCTTTTGAGGGGGTTGTGAGCGAGCTAGCTGATCCATCAAAGAAGCAGAGACATTCTTATCACAACCATCATAGTAAGACCGAAGATAATGATAGTAGCACGATTGCCTCACTTCCAAGTGATTTAAGAGTGATCGATTATATTTCCCCGGTGGGAGATATTGTTATTGTTGTGCCTTTAATTTGTGTATATAGGAGAAACATATTTAAAGTTCTACCCTTTGTTGAGGTTATGAATGGTTTGACGGCCTTAGGTTCAAGGCTGCCGGAGCTGGAGGATCTAAAACCTAAAGAGAAAAAAGAAGACAATGGTTTGAAGAATTAGCTTGAGACTGTCCAGAAGGGTTTCTGACTATCCAAATAGGAGAATGTGCATCTCCACGAATAGAATTCCCACTTACAAATCCTGGGCTTTAACACCCTATGGTATGCAAGGACACTGATGAATAGAATTCTGAAAACACAAGGGCTCTTTGAAATGGTTAAGAAAATCACTGTTGTTTCCCATTTTATTGGTAAATATCTTGGATATGATTATTTGCGTAGTTTGAACTTAGGACTTATGAATAAACCACCACTGTATCGGAAGTACAAAAGGGTCCTGGCTTGCGTAAAAGAGATACAGATAGGATATTCTAGGGAAAAATATCGTTGATCATGGTAAATCTTTTCCACTGATGAACTATCTAGAGAGCTTGAGCAAACTTCTCAGTCTGAAATTGCTTCGTTCATGCAAGGTGGATTAACACACTGATCTTCCCCTTAGTGTTGTGACTGAAGGAAGTGGACTTGGCGAGGTTAAGCAGAATTGAGGGAGTCACTTCATAGTCTGAACCAGACAAACTAGTTTGTAACTAAGCTTTTTTTACTTGTTAGGGATGGTGTATTCAATTTAAATGGCTTTAATGTTTGAGGAATGTTTGTTGTTTATCGTGCTTCCTCTGTTGAACTGTGTATTAATAGCACTATCTTTGTCATTATGCTTATTTGTCTTTGGGTTTTGAATTTCTTTGTGTAGGTAGTAGTTTGATTGGAATCATCGCACATAGGTGATTCTTACAGCTTCGGTTAATCTATGAATCACGAGAGATCCACCAAACTAAGACCGAGAGGAGGCTAAGTATTAAGGGTCAAAGATATATATTTGTATTGTTGCTCCCATTCCTACTACTATACTACCAAAATTGGTAGATAGTGGCAAGTACCGGAGTCATCCATAGAGATGTTAGGAATATAATAATCAACTACACACAGCCACGATCGGGTTTTCAATCCAATCACGTGCTTAGGAATAATCAGTGTTGGTAAAACAGGCATTAGGGAGGGGGCTACGAAAACTACTAGCATGCAATTCAACAAAGAACAAACTATATAAACTAGCACCTGGAGAATATTTGCATAAAATGATTAATGTTGTTTCGATCCTCCATTCCATCACATATAAGAACTATAAACCTATTCTAGTGTTTGTGACATGTGGTGTGGTCGATGGTCAACACTTCCTCACACCTTTCATGTAAGGTGTGCATGTAATCTTCCATCGGCACCGCCTTCGTAATTAGAGGAGTGCAACAATGGCCCAGCTTGTTGTACAAATCTGAATATCCCCCATGCTATTACGTCTCGGACACTACACCATGAATACTTCTCCCTAGGCCTAAAAGGCAAAGGAGGTGAAGCACCCTATCGATGGCTCTAGGGTCGCAAGGCTAACCCTAGTTTGCCACTTTAACTATCTTTACATGTAACCCTTTGGACCAACTTTCCGGCTTACTAGTGCATGGTCGATCGTACGTTGACTTGGCAATCCACGTGCACACACCCACACAGTTCCGAACTATTGTTACCCCGAGCGCATCTAGGTTTCCTTCCTCGGAGGGTATCAATAATTGCACCAACATGAAAGTAGACTACGGTATGTGCTAACTTAGTGTGACAATCATGCAATTAGCAAGAACATGAAGAAAAATCCAAAATAATAATCACAAAACACATAGAAATAGGCAGATCTAAGAAATCTCAAAAAAGAAGCATTAATACATGAATACAAATATAATCCCCAAGTTAATTAACTATTCCCTAAGCATTGAACCCAAGTATTTCATTGGATTCAACACTTTTAGGAAAAATAAAAATAAAGAGAAGAAAAGAAAAGAACTTAGAGAGAAAGAAGAGTATTTTCTCTCTCTAGCCTACTCTTGAAGATGAAAATGGGCATAAACTTAAACCCTAGTAGGAAAAGGTTTATATATATAGTAAAAGGAATTTGGCCTTAGAAATGGCCCAAAATGGCCCAAAAATTCTAACAGCCATAATTTGTGAGGCCAGTGGGAAACGACACGATCCGTGCAGGCTCATGCAAAATGGGTTGTACGCCACGGCATGGTCTGTGCAGCCTCATGCATGGCGGCCCACACTAACTGACATGGGTCATGCAGCCTCGTGCAAGTTGGGGTGCACAGACTAACATGGCCCGTTCAGCCTCGTGCAAGGCGGGGCGCATGAACCTGCACAGGCCGTGGACTGGTGCTTGATCTAAAAATTCTGATTTGCGCACCCGTGTCGTTTAGCGCTGACCGTCGGTTGGAAGGACTTTATCTGAAAAAATTAGTGTAGCCCGTGATATTTTTCACACCTAGTGGATTGGTCTTCACTTTTAGACTTGGAACGGCGCGGTTCGTGCAAAATGGGATGGTTCGTGCCCATACTTAGTCATTTGGGAGTGATTTTGAGGCACTGATGTAGCGGTACACACAAAGGTGCACAGTCCGTGTAAAGGCCTTTGCACGGCCTGTGTAAAATTTTCATGGGTCGTGCTAGCTATTTGCACGGACCATGCATGATTGGTATAAGCTCCACACAAAGATTGTACCAGCCGGTTGGCCGGCCGGCTGGCCTCATAATTTGTTTTCACTGCTTAGGATGAACTGCTTATTCGATTTAAGAGTTCTTGTAGTCTATTTTATAGTGCTTGAGAAGACGAATCCAACGGTACTACCCATAAAAAGGTTATTCTTCTCAGATCATTCCCAGAACTCCATGCAACTCTCGGATTACAATTTCTCCGCTTCTTTGTCTTTTTGAACTTCAAATCCTTCTTTTCCAAGCTCAATTCCATCTACTACCACCATTTGGAGTCCATGGCTTTCAATATACTACTATCCTCGCTAATGGCCTTCAGTATCTTCTACCATCTTTACGAATGACCTTCAAATATCTTCTACCACCCTCGTTGTTGGCCTTCTAAAAATAATGATGAAAAGGTACTCACGAGCAACCTACTTTTAAGATCACAAAGGAGAATATAGGTTCTCGTGAATACAAAGTGTACATCAGCTTCAATTAAGTTTACAAAACTCGGGATTTAGACAAGAAAACCAATAATGGTCGTCTAAATAATTTGTCGTATGAACCTAACTAAAACTATCAATAAACCAAATAAAACAAGATAAAAAGTGTGCCGAATGCATTGGTTAATGAATACATAAAGGTGCACATCACTTATGCTTTTACTAGCACTATGTTCAATGATATATGTGTTCTTGTTTTTATGAAGTGTCCGACTTGACTAGGAGGTCGTCACCCCTCTCAAAAAAATAATTTATAAGCCCTAAATACTTACTAAAAACAATTAAGTAGATAGTGGCAAGTCGGGGTCGTCCACAAAGAAGAGGGATTTTCCTAAGGGTTCATG